>DWLI01003368.1:0-11922 GCA_018249915.1 Cecropterus dorantes dorantes
GACACTGCAACTAGACTTAAAATACTTTAAACCTAGTAATCAACACATACATGTAAAGCGTAATACGTTTTCAAATCATTCCTACACAGAATAAGGAGAAGAGAGAAACTAAATAAATATGTATAATAAAGGCAAATTTAAGCGGAAACATTTTCAAATCTTTTTATACGATAACTGTCACTCTGCGACGATGTATCAACAATGAAAAGGCAATAGAAATTAATGATTATTATTATCATTGGATGTTTAAAATATTCAGTTCCCATAGCAATTATGTGATTCGAGCGCAGTATCCTTTTTTATTGGATTGTGTGATATCGAGGGGTGGCGAGGTCCCATGTGCATCTTGCGCCCCCGCACGTGCCAACCACGCGGCCGGAAGTGCTCCGCCATCGCACTTATCGCGACCTTCGCAATATCTGTTTATGTTACTCTGACTTTCATCTCAGTAATCGAGATCGTTTATTTTTTTTTACAAACATTTTTCCTTATTTGTGTTTAAATTTACGAACCTAGTAGATGTCTTACGAAGAAAGATGATTATCAAAATCAAAACAAAATCAAATCAGATCCAGTGCGTGTCTATACAGTAGATATCTATATTGGTCCGCCTGTAATTATAGCGGGAAGAATACCGCCCTCTACAACAGATCTGTAAGTAAAGTAATACAGCAAAAAGATTTATGAACCAAACATCTGTTTAACAAAAAAATAAATGACAAGATCACCTACATGTTCTATTCAAGCAACGCAACAAGCGTTGCTTGATTTTTTTTAATAACTTAGTTTACTACAAATATTGGTAGCATAGAGTAAAGAAGGACAAGTGAATACTTCGTTATATTTTGTAATATATGATTTTATTTTTTATAACCACTATCATTTTACTTAAATCTGGATAGGTTTTAGTTGGCTAAAAATAAACACAGAGCGCTTAGTAAAATGTGGATAATACAACTTGCTTACATTAGTTCAGAAAGCAATAGGAACAAAAGAAATTGCTCGGTTCAAAACTGGAATAGATCCAGTTCTTTCGTGACGTGTCACAGGCGCGCTGGGTCAATTGCACTTTGCGAATAAATTCCAATCTGAGCTCACAGACCTAATGGGAAGTATTTATCTTATACCAGCAGATACAATGTTATAATTTTTTTCTTAATGTTATATAATTATAAAATCATTGTCGTGGATTCCATACGCATTCAATCCATTTAGTGGTAAGTAGCAATTACGAGTAGACTAAAATAAAAATTAATCCGAGATGGGCGATAAAAAGGACTTAGTACTAGTTACTATCAAGTAAACTACTTATGCATTTGCTATTTCAATTTTATAAAAACATGGTCATGGTTGTCATATTTTGCTCCAGAATATGTTATACATCCTGTGATATACCCATCATATTTGCATAGGAACTGTTGACAAAAGTGTGCAGATAAGAAAGACAGGTTAAGGTGGCTTATCTCAAGCGAGGACATCCGCACGTCGCTCGGACCTCGGACGTGCGCTATCGAACTAGCACACTTGGAATATCACATCCCCGATCACGACCATACTCGAATATCGGTCACCACGTGATAATATTTTACATAAAATGTATCTCTGCATTTTAATCGATCTCGGTCTGAAGCGATACGCTTGTATTGGAATTTGATGTTATCACTTAGGTACCTACTCCTACCGTTTAAATAAATGGCTGACATTGTAATTTAATCATCAATTGATACTTATTTCGAGTATTATACTTTTAATGTAAAATTAAATAATACATTCATTATTATCTTATATTTATCCCATCAAGGTACTGTTAGAAATAATAATAATATTTTATATATTAATGTTTGGAAAATGATCGTGTAGCAATAGTTCCCAAGTAGTGATTTCATTGACAGGTGTGATACCAAGACAGCTCTTCTTAACTCTTACTAAAATTACATAAGCTACGTTACAAAAAGCTGCAATCGTGAACACATATCTGTTAGTTCGGACTGTTTAAATTTAAAAACAGAAACAAAGACAATACATAATTATATTGATATTATCTATTATGCTTGTAACGATAATTATTGTTAAAGATGTTGATGCAGTTCATATACAAACTATATTAAATTGTAATTACTGTGAACTGATGTGAAAGGCATACTTCTGCAAGTCTCAATAGTCATTCACATATATTGCATTTTGCATCATATGCGCCCCACATTTTCCATTAAAATGTTTTCTACTTTTTAGCCAGTAAAATGTTGTATTGGGAATGAAAATATCTTTAGAACGTGATAAAGTATTTTCGTCACATATCTAAAACCCATGCCTACATTTACATTGTCAATATAATACCACATAAATATATCGTTTTAAGTGTCTATTTAATTTGTCGCTCAATATTTTTTTATTTGATAAATGTTCTCATTAAAATTTTAACAAGTAGCGATTCATCGAATTTGATGATTCCTCATACCTCATACTACAAAGTACACGTTTTGAGGAACGTGCCAGCTGAGTTATACAATAATTCTGCGCATTTTCAGTGAATCAGCAGAGCGGGAGACGCCGCTAATAAACACAATATAAACATAATGTCAAACTGTAAACAAAAAATCTGACCGTAAACACGTGACTTTTTATTTCAATTAGTCTATTACAGATCAGCATACAATGTAATCATCGTAACAAAATATAATTATATCCTGATAATATTTACCAATCTATACTAACTTAATTTATGTACACTTAAAATGTTTTATCTCTTGTTTTAAAGATTAAGAAAACTCTATTATATACTTTAAAGATTAAGAAAACTATGTATATGTAAAAAAGTTGCTAAGCAACGCTCGTGTATAAGGTTTTGTGGCTTATCCTGACTCGCAAGAATAACAAAGCAAATCCACAGGTCTCTCTACACATCTCAGTTTGTCACGGTTAACTGGAAACACAACAGTGTGATTGTTCCACCTTAAATCTTGAACAATAACCTGTTTTAGAGCGCCGTCGGATTTTTTTCCCAAAATGTTCTTCCATTCGCATTCAAAAGCTTAATGGAATTTCGCATTGCACCATTCGGCGTATTGTACAACGGCGCGGAATGTGGATAAAATCAACAGCTCACCAAATCACACACACTCTTTTATGGGATGGGATGGGACGAAAAAAATATAGATTTAACGTCACTAGTTCTTGAATGATTTAAGATAGCAAATAGGATATTTTGAATTACATGAAGATTTAGAAACGTCACTTTCAGTTTATTTAGTGGTGGGTAGTAAGGTGTGGTAGAGTGCAGAGTGTAGCCTGGTTGCAGGTAGTGTCTAGATGTGCGAATACGCATAAATCTGCAGGCGCGAGGTGGCTGCGCGATGTTCACGCCTACAGACTTGATCGGGCGCCCGCAACAGACGCAGCGTGCGCATGCGCCGCGGCTCCGATCTGCACGTTCTTAGCATATCTGAATCTGTCTACAAGCGGCGGCACACCACCGCTGCCTGATATGGGCAAAAATTGAAACACGGAAAGCACATATCTGAGTAGGCCCCTGCCTACACATAAAACGTTTCGTGCTTTCTTTATGTTTCGCCTGCGTAAGGCATGGAAAATAAAATCTCATGACCGATCTGAATTCCAAGCTTGTACTGAAGGTGGGTTAAAACTTTCGATAACACTGCACACGAAATTTAAATATCGTCTATTTCATGCCGCGGCAATATAGACACTGCGTACGACTTTTATAAATAATTTTATTTTAAATATTTTGATATATATTTTTATCAATCATATCTAACAAATGCTCTAAGCTTTGCTTAGTTTTAAATCATGTAAGCTTAAAAGCCGTTTATACACCCTAGGTTATTATTATGTTGATACCAGATCACTTCTAATTCTAAGACGTGAAAATATTTGCGTGAATATGCGGTCAATCCGGGTGGAGTACATATAAAAACCGCTTCGCATAGCACAATGTAAGGTTTTGCGCAGCACTACCTGCTGCCGTAATCCCACGGCCTCGGCGCCTTAACAGGTGTGCACCTGAGAGTAAACGCGCTTTTTCATTAAGTACCTATATACAATCAAACAAAACGATCGACATGCTCGCATAAGAATAATGTCCGCGCACCATTCATCGTTCGACGAGGAATTCCTTTATGTTGGTCGATCTTTCTTTGCGTTTTTATTATTAATAAAGCGATTCATTACTGCCTTAATGACATCATCTTTACTGCGGGCTTGAAAAAGGCTTCCATTTTATGTACCCTATCATTTGATTTTAAGTAAGGTTAAGTTTAAGTTCAGTAAGACATTCCACTTATAAGGTTTTGTTTATTTTTTTATTCAGCTATATGTTTTTGCATTATATTGACGTTGGCATGACTCTAGCTGTTCCCTTGATGTCAAGTTGTTAACCCCTGTCTATAAATAACCAAACAAATATATGCGCTCAATCAGTGCAATATTTTGCTAAAAAGCAATAAAAGCTTGAACATTGCATTGGTCTTAATTCTACCAAAGGTAGCTGCGACGATGCAGAAGTAGTCTTTGTATTGGAGTTTCCGTTGGAACCACTACAAAGATGAGGGTCTACCACCTGCGTCTTTGTGATGTATTAAAATTTATTCTCCAATATCGGATACAGATGAACCAGAATCACCAATTCACGCCTTAAATTCAATTCACCTTAATTCAATAGTTCTGGGTAAAATTCGAAAACTAGTAAAATTTTTTAATACAATTGAAGTAGCAAACGAACATGCAGTCAACCTGATGGTAGGTGATCACTACCGCCCATAGACATCTGTAAACAACTTCATATAGAACTAGTGGTTCTATCTTAATTCTCTCAGAGGCCTTGCTTCTCCTGATGACTAAAGTTGCCTCATAAGAAAGTGAGCCGGCATTATACCTTCCCTTCCTCCGAAACGCATGAACTGCTCCACGGCAAATCGGTGTGAAGATAGGGCCTCCTCGATTGGACCATGCGGATTCTACCACCTTGAAATGTGTTAGGGACGTCATATTTATATAAATGCATAGGCTATTGAATGCATGCCTCTGTTACTTTAAAATCGGATATTCAAACATAATTAATATCGTAGTATACCCAGAAATCAATAAATTCCAAACAGATTGTATCATTCAAGTTTACAATATAATTTTACGATTTGACACAAGTGCATGACTTTCCCAATCATAATTCGATTATATCAGTAAAATATGCATCTGCCGGAGATAGTTAAGTGGTTGGTACACAAATGTATTATAAGTATAATATATCTATAATCGTATTTCAATATACGTATAACCAAGTAAGTCATAATGGCACTTATGTTACTGTACCTATTATCTACTTATTTATAAAATGTTGAAGCGTCGAAATATCTATATATCGTAATTGTCTTCGCGTACCTACAAGAAACATGAGAACATTATTATGACATTAATTAATTATTTTCCATTTCAACATTATTATATCATGTTATGGTCGAAATATTTACTGAATCAGCACACGTGACCGTTGGACTGTTGTATGCGCTAGTTTAGTACGTCACGTGTCACCCCGCGCACCCGACACGTACGTTCACATGCTTTGACAGCGAAACAATGCGTGGTGAAGCAGACTATATAATGTACTGAAATAATTAAAGGTGGTAGAACCCTTTGCGGTACGTCATAACTGCCACGCCTAAAACTGCCTAGTAACAGCAATGTCAAACACTGCTATGTTCTGGTTTGGAGGGTGTGGTAAAAGGGATACCTATACTTCCATGAGGCGTTCCATTTTAGTCCTCAGGGTTAGCTACACAAATGGCCAGCGTCAGGTGGTGCTCCAACCCTGTCTGGATACGATTACAGTCGTCCAGAGGAGGTATTAGCTACATACCATCAAGTGGATTGTATTTACGTTTGCTTCTTCTAGATTTAGTATGAAAAATTAAAAAGTATAACCGTCTTTTATCTGAAGAGTTAAACCGGTATTCATCGGGCACTAGGGCTTTGGGCGTTTTATTTGCAAGCACGATTTCATTCTGTGAACACGCCAAATCCCTTGAAAAATTAACCAATAGGTAGTAGTAACCTAGGGTAATATGCCTCTAATATATACCTAAAATCTTGTTAAGGATATAAAATTTCGTTGTCAAAAAGTCAATTTATATTAAAATAAGAAGCAATTGGATTAAAACTAAAATAATAAGTACGTAACATTGAAATTTTTGATCGACTGATCCGGCAACCTTGAATAATTTGGACAAGATAAGTCTATGTGATATAATATTCTATTTACATTTGCTCAAGGATCTGTGAAATATCTTAAACAAACATACCGACAAGTCGCACTATTAGCTTTATACCATTTTATCGATAAATTTGTTCTTGATTTACAGAGCCCATAAAGATAAACGCTTAACCGCAACCTTGATCTAAACTTGTCGAGATATTCGAAAATATAGGGAAATAATGGTGTTTTGGAATCCCTTGACGCCTCACTTGCTTCGGTCTTTCAATGTTTCATACATTGAAAGATAGAAAAGTTCGGACTTTCCCACGCAATATTCTCACGAAATTGCAGATGGTTTATTACGAATCGATTTTAAATAAGTGAATGGATTGAATAATCATTTCTCTACCTGCAACACCTGACTCTCACAATTGTTACAATTTCTCACATTTAGAGATAACTTCACTTACCTTTTTCGGCATTATATTTGTTTTTTTTTCTCCCAAATTTTAGGTTATTAGTTACAGAGTTATTAGTTACTGGGTTTATAACCTAGAATGTATTGAAATATTATTTATTCTGTATATATTAAAGACCCTCACAAGAAGGCTTTTCGTTTGATATACCGAAAAATGCTTATATAAAGTCATATCATGCAGTACCTACTAAATTTTATATTAATCGGGCCAGTAAAATTCGAAACATATTGTTTTGACGATACGATAGGGATTTTTTGTTGTGACGCACGGAACTTTAAAAGTGTGAAAATATTCGATACTACTACGATACCGCGAACACAAGTTGCGTCGACCTTCACGCTAGTCAATGAACCTGCTTAATAAAAAGAGTTAAACAATTACACTAGAAAAGTAACTAAAACGATTAGAGGAAAAGAACAGATTTATTTTCTAATTAAAGCGGGTGTGTGGGTTGATTTAGGCGTACATTGTGGTGTCGGCTGGTTGCGCAGGCGCACCGTGGCAGGCCGTTATCGACGTCGGCCGATCGCGTCGTGTTAATTACTTTCATTAAGGGCAATTGTCCTGCTCAATCGAGCTGATCAGTCAGTTTGCCGCCGATCGATATATCCACTCACTGCCATGAGTACGCGCAAAGGTGACTCAAACAGGTCACAGAAAATTTTAATTGTGGGCTAGGCTAACGTAAATTGTTTTACGCCACCGCCACCGGCGCGCCATATTCGCATTTTTAAAGTAACCTAATCATTTTAAGATTGTTTATCTTTTGTTTACTTGACTGCAGGGCAAACCTGAGATGCAAGCATATAATTTAATAACCATAAGGTTCATTTTAAACAGAATTTTGTGTGATTCATAACGATTACGCCTATGGGGGTATTAAGGTAATTGAACACCCTTACAGTTTTTAAATTTATTGATTAAACGTCTGCTTAATATGTATAATTAAAACAAATCTGGAAGAGCTTAAAACCAGGTATTATTCAATATTTGATACAGGTAATGTTTTAACACCTGTGACTCCGCATATGCTCACCTATTCGAAGTGGCAACAAATTATAAAAAGTTCTATATCAAAACTATTATAACCACCTGTAAGTACCTACCTATATGCGAATAATTTTCACCATCTTATAAATATCTGAACTGTTTTTCTGAAATTTGCACATGTAATAAAAATTGGTGTCAGCCAGGATACGGATAGTGGAACTCTTAAGTAATTACTAGTAAGTAAGTATGTTAGTTTGGGCTCGTATGACTCGTTTTGACGCGTTCAATATATTGGACATAGCAATAAGGAGTCTGATAAATTTATCACAAATTGAATAGCTAAGCTCGGGTATAAATCCATATTTTACTACAGCAGTCATAGTTTTGATGAATCCTATATAAAAAGGTTGATATTTTAAAGTTATTTTAAGACTAGTAACTAGACTAGACTAGCTTGATTAAAATTGAATGTAGCTAGAGTAATAAAATAACTAACGCAAAAAAACGAAATCGATAAAACGAATTTTGAAAAAAAAAATAAGCAAAGTTCTTGTCTAACGGCGACGATAGTTCTATTGTCTTGTCTAAAAATTTCGTGAACAAATATCGTACACGAGCCTGTACCATGAGATTACGTACAAATATTGTTACGTAGGCGGTAGCGGGCAACAACGGAGAGGCACACGTGGCGCAGAGCTCGCGGGCATTCGATTAGTGCTCAACAAAATGATATGTTAATGGCCTATCGAGTAACATGGTTTATTGTTCGCTTACCTGCGTCGCCGCTGGTGTAAGCACGGCCGCGCCTCCGCCTCTACGTGCTCGCTGCGGCTTCCGTTGAAACTTTTGACTTGTCATTCAACCACCTTTGTATTAAAAGTTAAAGATGAAACTCTCTGAAATTGTTTGATACACGTACTAATAGGTGACATGCTGTATTAAAATATTTATATTTAATTACCTAATACTGTATCATGTTTTGTTATGTTCCTAATAATATTAGGTACTTACAGTAGGTAATATAATATGCACATTTGCTACGCCAGAGGAGTTTCAAATGCATTGCCGGCTTCAAAAGAGAACTCTTTTTGCACCTTTCTTGAAGAGTTCCTTGTCATAGCGATCCGGGAACACCTCAGGAGAAAGCTCATTCCACAAGAAGGTGCAAATCGAACCGTGGAGGACCGTCACGAGTCCAGTTGATGCGGATGGAAACTCATCCTTTGACAAATAGTAAAGGAAAGGTAGTGTAGGCACTAGATCAAAGAGTTCTTCGGAATACTCACCATTGTAAAGCCCTAAAAACACGCAAATGGAGCCTATACCTCCCTTCGGCAGGCTTAAGGATTCTAACCAATCGGTGATCGTTCGATCGTTGACGATTCGAACCGCACGTTTCTGTACGGAGTCAAGTGAGCGAATTTAGTACTGTACCATAAGATGGAAGCTAGTAGAAGTATTATACTTTAACACATATAAAAAAGTTATCATTTTTTACATTAGTGTCATTTTATAATCTCTTACATGCTTGTTTCACATAGAAGCTCTTCAACTCTTATCTCTTGTGGTACGGGTCACATATAAGGGCAAATATTTTATAAAGGACGTAACTCTAGAGGTCGAAAACGCTTCCACAAAAATAAGGTTTTTTTTTCATGATGCGCATCTAGTAAAAAGGAATTTTAAGAATATAATATGACTATTACAATATAAGATAGCTATTGCACGCAGCCTGCATGCAATTTCTAAAAACCCGCTTCAAATGTGAGCCAAATATACATTCTTTGTCAACATATCCTAAGTTACGAATATAAAAGCAATGCTTTATTTATTATAGAAATAATCTATATACATATTACGAAGCAGAATCACAAATATGATGTTGTGTTTTTAGTTCAGTCAAATAACTTCGCATTTTTCATATAAGGTGGTTGTAATGTTGCAAAAACTATTTATAAAGATTTTCGTGTCGGCAATCACCGGCAAGGCTTGAAAAAAATGGCAAAAGTGGTACCTACAAACGATTAAATCTTTATCGATTATACCTACTACCCATTTGCACTAAGTTTGCCGTTGTCGGCGTGACGTCATTCATGTGGTAGCGTCAGCAAAAAAAAACAAGTTTGAATAACATATATTTGGTATAACGAATTAATTACATTTTTATTGTGAAAATCCTTAGAATCGAATACATTTTTTCACATATTAAGGTATTATGAATTAACAGATACTTTATTTATCATTTTCAAAAGCATCATAATCTTTAACTTCATATAACATCAATCACTTCCTAAAGACTTCTTTACCATAGTTTTAATACGGAAAATAAAACGAACAATTATCAAAAAATCTGAGCACGTCTCGGCGCCATATGACTTTACTGTCAACACACACAACTCGAACATCTTCAACTATAGGCTCCGAGGTATACTGAATAAGAAGATATAGCGCAGTTTCCCATACGCTACCCAGCTGAGTTGGATTCTACTAGTGACTTCTCTCTGAAAGATGGACTTACCCATCTGGATAACCTTCCCCAGGTAAATGTATTCGTCAACAACTTCGAGAGTAATGCCGTCAACAACTGTCGGTACGGGTATGGAATTCATTATTCATCCTAAGACCCACCCGTTGAAAGGCACCAGAGGGGTCGCTGAGCATAGGGTTAAGGTCCTCCAGGAACTTCGCCACGATGACTATATCGCCTGCGAATCGAAGTGAGTGATATATTCGGCATCGATTTTGATGCCGAATACTTTCTGCTCCATCAGTTTTAACACGTCCTCCAATGCAGCGTTAAACAGTTTCGGAGATAATAAATTCCCCTGTGTCCCACCGCGATGAAATAGGATCAGATTGGTACTTCTGTCGTGTAGTCGGATCGACATTGAGGCTCCCTTATACATATACGCATTTCAACACTTCGATGTACCGATAGTCAATCTGGCACCACTGGAGCGACACCAACGTCGCTTATGTCTCGATAGATTCAAAGGTTTCTTATAGTCCAGACAATAAATAATAATAATATGTACCTAATAACTATAATACTGCCTACCGCAGTGTATGTATGTACTATAGCCTTTTCGGAATCCGGCTCGCTTAAGTGGCTGAGAGTCGTCGAGTTAGGGAGATATTCCATTACTAATGACCGTCGAGAACATCCTTTGAAGCTTCGTCTTAAAAGTACGATTTTGAGATATGTATAACCTTAAATACGTTGTTAAGTATAGCCATAAATATTGTTACAAAGAAAAAAATATATACGAAAGATTCATTAGTATTACAGTGTGTTACTTACTTGAAACCATTATAAATATATAAAGTTTATCCGAAGTGGTCTCCATTGGCTGCAATACAGTCCTTTAAACGTTGAGGCCAATACCAGCCCGCACTCTTTCTATGGAAAAAATCTTCATTGCTAATCGTATGGGTTGTTTTAGGGACTCCAAATTATCATGGCGTTTAGAGCAAGCCTTACTCTCTAAAACTGACCATAAATCATAATCCAGTGGATTAAGATCAAGATTAGATGACGGACAGTCTTCAGCTCTGATGAAGTTCGAAACGTTCAATCTAACCAAGATTGGGTGGATTGAGCTTTATGATCCGGCGCCGAGTCTTGCTGAAAGGATCATTCTTGGTTATTGCACTGTTGTAAAGGGGTTTAACTACCTTCTCATGATTGGTATCTTGATACACTTTTGCCGATGTATTCATACCTTTTTCTTAAAAAATGTGGCTCAGTCTCTCTAACATACCTAACACCCCAACAAAAAGCTTTGGGAAGCTTTTTTAGAGCTTTCAGCATATATAAGTCAAAATATTGCTCAATTAAAAAAAAACTGTGACCTCCCTTTGCATACTACTTACGTATTTGTTTTAATTTTATAACCCTTTTTTTTAATTATCAGAAATGACCATTGTCTCTTCAAAATCACAATTTTAAAATACGCAACATGATTCTAGGTGCTACCTTCATCTCCCGACATAAAATCTTTTGCTTTCTAACAATATTTCTTTGAATGCTTTCCTTTACTACATTGATCGCCCTTTTCGTACGAACACTACGTGGCGGACAGATCTTTTTCTTTTAGGAGGAGGTTTCATTATACCCATCAATAGGTTCACAAACATTTGACTAATACCAAGCGTATAGAGAATTATAAAAAATATTCCTTACTCCATTTTAATATCACAATTTTTTACAAAATATAGGCGCTAAAATTAGAAAACAATGAACAATCG
>DWLI01003369.1:0-11922 GCA_018249915.1 Cecropterus dorantes dorantes
AAAGAAGAGTTTAAGCCCATTTCAGGAAGATATATCGAGTGTTAAGAAAGTATCAAAGGGGATTGTGGAGTTGTTGCATAGCTTACCATTGTTCACGTTGAGTTTGGTGGGATCTCATGTGTGCCATATAACGAAGTAAAGCTATGTTCCGGATTTTATAATTTAACGTAAAATATAATTTGCTCGGTTGAACGTTCTAATGTCAATGGCTATCAGCTTACATATTTCGTTAAAACTATTAAGGATACAAATCTTCGGTTACATTTATGTTATTTTAACATATGTTTTTTACGCGGGTGCGACCGCGGGCTCAGCTAGTATAATATAAATTTATGTTACGTTTTTAACGCGGATGAACCACGGAACATATGTAGTATGACAGATAATCTGATATTCGATCGGATAGGCCTATAAACATCAAGACATTAAAATTTCACCGATACATGACGCGGGGATATATGGAGCAACCCCTGTAATAATGTATCTGATTCCTCGTCAAACAGACAAAACAACCCTCGTTTGTGTAGGGAAATTGAGACGTTCGTCTTTAAATATCGTATGACAATAAACAAGGCGAATGTTGATATTGTAAGAACATTGTTGATACAGAACGTACGTTTTTCATCTATCCTTTTATGAGATAGGAAAATAAATTCAGTTTAATTAGGTTGTTATTTGTATGTAAAGACTTCGGGAGGTTTTGTAGTTCTTATATTATTGCGATATCACAAAAGATGTCAGAACTCTTTAGGGTTTGACTCCGGAAGTACCAGCACCGTCTTGTCTATAACCAGTGTTTTCAGCGCTGCTACGTTTCTGTTTGACAGATACATATATGACTCGTTTAATCTTGATCCCTGACATCTTAGTTGAAATTTCTACTAGAAACGCATCTGCAAAATCCTACTTAATACTGACTTCTTACAATACTGAAGTACAAACGAGCATACACTCTACCGAATGGTAAGTGGTCACTGCCGCTCGTGGAAATCTGTAAGCAATTTTATACGGTGAATTCAATCTAAGATGCGTTGCTACGCCCGAGGGCGAAGGTAGTCACCTCATTTTATGAAAGCGAGCCGGGAACCACACCCAAAAACTGCTAGAAGTATATACTCTCCCGGTCCAACCGTACATTCTACAACCTAGCAAAACTAGAAAACCTTTCTGGAATTGATAATAGACGACAGAACCTCTTACGGTCCAATCACACATAGCCTGAATACTGCATCGCTTACTACTGTTGAAATGCATAAGTGTGGCGGTGATGCTACCGGACTTTCAATATAATACAAGTAAATAGCAACTCCTCTGGTGTTGCAAATGTCCATAGGCGACGGTGACTACTTTCCACCAGGTAGACCGTCAGCCTTATCGTTAGGCTTAAAACAGCAGAATGAAAATATGTATAACCAAATATTTGGCAACAATATATTTACATATATAGAAGCTGTGACCGAATATTAAACAAAGGTGGAAAAAATAAAAACGGGCCATGAATAACGTTGAAAAAATGTTTTTGAAATAACGCCTACCGCTTTTGTTACAAACTAGGGATTACATGAAATGAACGCTTTTATAAATAACCTATGAGGCAAATGGAAAATGAAACGATAGCACAATAGACGACCGTGGCTTAAGCAACAAATACACAAAAGAACCCTGCCCTTTGATACTCCAAAATAATAACAGTGAGGCTTCAGTCTGAAAATTCCAACTTGCGACGTAAATGATTGTTCAAACGGAAAATATATTAATTTTAATTATATAAGGATAAATGTGTACATACTTTTATTACAATTTAATTAATTGTCTACAAAAATAACGTCTAAAATTATAAACTCACTATACTAGTAAATATTTTGAAATTCGTAGCATAAAAGTTATGCAAATCAAAAAACATATAGCCGAAGAATGCAAAAAGTACGTAGTGTATCACCTATAGTAGGTAGTCGTGGATGTGACTAATTGATAGGCCTGAATAAGGTAAGAATAAGGTACGTGAAACATTTAAAAGGTTTCCCCAAAAGCCATTGGAAATATTTTCACTTAAAAAAATTATTGCTATGGATTTTAATTGTAACACATTTTTAACTATCTTAGCACATTGGAAATAAATTGTTTACCAAATTCGACACGTAACTTGTCCTGACAAACGTTTCCTCGAAGATGTATTTATAACAGTATACTCGTCGTCAAGTGCAAAGCCTTTGATATGCCGACCGCCGATGTCACTACACTCACACTACACTCCCCTAAGGCGGGATGGACAAATATTTACTCGGAGGTACTGAAAAATTTCGAGACCACTCCAGAAGTGTGGATTCCCTCCGCAAATATCTGTCTTCATTAATAAAGCTCTTCAGATACGAGTATGTTGCCTCGATTGTACAAATACCTTTAAATGAAATTGGAAGAAGTCCAGTTAGAAGTTTTTCATTTCTAAGCGCTATTTGGAGAGTTAATTTATTTGAAAATATTCTTTGCATTACAACTAGGATTCTTATTAAACATCCCTCATAGTTGAAACTTGGTTGAAGGTCAACGAAAACTAATAACAATAACAATGATGTGTCTGCTGTTCCCTATTATAATGATTGGTAATGGTAATGTACTAATACATCTGGAGACTTTCCCATCAAGGCAGGTAATACAGCGCGTTTGTGAGCATTCATGAACGGCGACCATCATAGACTGTCGCCAATTGTCTCTTCCTGTCGTCAGATTTCGTCGTTGGAATGGCGACTGTCGTCGATAACTACAGTCACTCATATTGCAGCCTCTCAGTCCGTACTGGCTGCAATGCGTCAGTGTTCAACCTTAGAAAGAATTAATGCCGTGTTTTGGGTTGGTTGTATTAGGAGTACAATAAGTATTCGCCGTTTTTTTTTTATCAAAAATATATATTTATTATAACAGAACGGTGGTTTAACTTTAGTCAACGTATTGTCCATCACTTGCTACTTTTTTTACCATCTCTCAGATAACATTGGGATCCCACGTTTGAAGAACTCCTTGTCTTCTGAGGTTATACACGAATCAACCCAATTTTTGGTATCTTCATATGTTGCGAACCGCTGCTTCGACAGAGCATGCGTCATGGACCGAAACAGGTGATATTCGGACGGTGCAATGTCTCGTGAATACAGCGGGTTCGGTAATATACTTCCCAATCAAGTGTTTCTAGATACTTTTTCACGGGAACCGCTACATGTGGGCGAACATTGAACTCTATTTTCTATTAGAATTCTATGAATGGCAGTATCTATTATATCAACTCCATTCATAAAAAGGTTGTAATATGGAATAAGTTGGAACGTCTAAAGTTCTAAGCATAATTGTTGTGAACGAGGGTTTCTCATATCGTGAAATGTTATATTTTAATTGTGACATGGATAATAAATAGAATAATCTGTCTTACTAGACAATGCGATTAACAGAAAATTATTTATCCAGATCTTTGTGCGATTAGGCAGCCGATTAGGTAGCGATTAGGCTAAAGATTTTTAGAAACATTGTTAAAACTCTCTGGCACAAAGGGTTTTTTACGATGTTTGTCAGCAAAATTAACGTTCAATTTATGATTATAGATGATATTTATATTTTTTATAAAGGTATTCTAACCCAGACAAAGAGACAGAGACTGAATAAAGAGACAAATTAAGTAGAAATAAAAAGCCGAAAGCTCGATCAGTCAGCCGATGGCCGGAGACGATAGCGCACGCCTTGTATTCGTGGCGACGATGGGCAATAGATAAAGAGATTTGAACAATCCATCCTCCGATTCGATGATCATTTGCTTCGACGATTTTAAAAGACTTTATAGGTATTTAATGTAATGGAATTTTATCGAATTATATTTATGCAAGTAAGCAAGATTGACGTCTTTGCCAATACTTAATTTGCTACGCACATGAGCTGTTGGAAATAATGAACTAATAAAACAATTAAAACATCAGTATGGTTACTATTAACTGTGTTATGTAGATACGTTTAAAAATATTATTATTAATTTATTTTTGTATTTCTCTGTATTAGGCCAATATTGAACATAAATTAACCTATTGGTTATATTATTGATATTAAAATAACCTATTGCTTCCAATCTTATAAAACTAATGAGAATATTTTTATATTTCTGAGAACACACACAAATTAGAATATGTACAGTGAATCGTTAAAAAGATATTGATCAAATACCCATATATCACAATTTTAGAATTGACGGATGAAATTAAGGTACAAACCCATAGCAATAGAAACATAAGAAAACAATTTACAAACAACAGGCGACAACAGTCCTGTGCGACAAATTGTCGACCACTAACGAGGCGGGTCTTATCTAGATACGATCAACCAATTGTATATAAATTTATGTTCCCGAAGATAACTCGCATACGATACCCGCATCCAGCCAAACTTGTGATCAACTACCAATATCACTACCAGAGTTAATATTATCGATATCTGCGCCGTCCATTGCGTCAGTCTTATAAACACAATCTTCTGTTGCATCTTCATACTTTTCAATGGATGTGATACAATAAAATTCATCGCCACTTCCATCAATGGCATCAAGTTAAGTAATGAGATTCCCGAATCGATTGTTATCACTTGATTGTTTGATGCCAACTGGTATCGCATGCTGAATAGATACAGAGAATACAATAGAATTAAGTTGTGTTGTGTTAAATCAAACTCAGTCGCTTCGTGGAATGCGTAATGGTGTTCCCCGATGAGTCTGATTGACTGTACTGGGATATGGGTTCCTTGGTATTGTAATGAAAACATTGGATGTAATGCCGTTTGAATTTATCAACGTGGGTGGCGACGACTGTTTGAGTTTTAATGAGGACTGAGGAGTGACTAGAATTTATTTGGCAAGAATTCCAATAAGATACTGTTATGTTTTATATATTCTGCAGAATCGTATTTCATATTTTCTTATAACCTTACATATGTAGCTAGATACTCGTAGGTGGGTATGAACGGGGTGTCCATTAATATTTCCCTTTTTGTATGGTTAGGGAAAGTTTGTGCCTCTTGTCGCTTCTGAATATACGACATTTATATTCAGAAGTACTTGATCTAAATCCTTAATACTATATGCTATGCATATAGTTTTAATAGTAGCAATAAATTTAAGTAATTTTGAGTTCATCCCTGGACCATTATAGAGATGGACCTATGTTCAGCAGTGGATCTCTAAAAAAAGATGGCATTCATGAATATAAAATTTTATACACAAATCCTATAGGTTATATTATGTAAAAATATATACTTAATTTGTAATTTAAAAATATGTTGGTAACCAATCGGAATACACATGAATTTAATTTCGCTCAAAGATTGAAGACAAAAAGCATTTTAATACTATATTATTGTACAAGTACGCAAAGTCAAACACTGTTACAACCAGCATACATAAAATCATAAGGTTGTTAATGTACACATTAAATTTTTTATGTTTAAAAAACATCGCGACTTAAATTTGTTTTATAAAATCTAACTCATAGACATTATACAGCTTCATCTAATGCGCCTAGAAGCACAGACATTTAATAGTTTTTTATAAAGTTTATTTTGAAAATATATCACCTGAAGAAATTACATAACATTTTTTCTTCATTCATACCCGGTGTATTTTTAACTTTTCTACTGGATACTGTAATGGGTCATTACAGTAACAGTACAATCTATTATTTTTTTTTCACAGTGATTCCGAAGTAAATAAATAGTTATGATTTGAGAGGTATTTTTTATAAAACTTAATCTTATTCTAACACACCCAATAAATAAATAACCATCCATAGCATGTCTAACATAAAGACTCATTAGTAACAATCTAGTGAAAGATCCTGTATATTTATTCTGTTGTAGATTATTTCAATTTTTGATAAGAATTAGTAAAAAAGTCAATTTTCTCACAAACAACACAAAATAAGTTATAACTCTGCAGAGGTTGAGCTTAAGAACCTCCAGTAGGATATTATTTTGCAGATGATGACCCCATCTAACCCTTAGTTGCGTTTGATTCATGACTTTTTGTCCACGTGTATAAGGCGAGGAGTTGAAGACAAGTTACATGACTGTATCCTGTATCCAAATGATACAGCCACGTGCTTCATAATATGATTGTTTATCAGTTATTAATTTACAAAAATAATATTAGGTAGTAATGCCTCACGGTGTGATGACCCTGGTATCTATCAAAGCTCGAGTAGGTATTGGCATTCCAGCAACCCTGCGAGCACCTATACCGTCCTGTATTTATGTGACAGCCGCAGTTGGCACGCAACGCCGGGGGCGGCGCGATGCTCGCTCTTTATTTATGCAATAACCGGAAACAACTGGCATATTGCCGGTATTTCCTATCCCGTTTTTATAACCAAAGTTTAAAATTATTCTTAAAATGTTTACATAAAAACATGACTTTATCGATACAATCTATCTATGGCTAAATGAGGGTGCCTTTTTTACTAGAATTCTGTGAGATAGTTAAACGATATGCGAAGTCGAAGCAAGTCTAGAAGCTTTTACAGGTGGAAGAATCAATGTAGATACCACTGCCACGCCTATTTCAGCTTGAAGAATTTCTTGCGTTTTTTTGGAAGGGTGTGGTTGCCAGCATACTTATATATGAGGCGACCATTCTAGTCCTCGGGAGGGGCAACTGTGATCGATTTCAGATTGATCCCCTGTTCTATGAAGAAGATGTAGATGCAGTAATCACTTACCATCAGATGAACTGTATGCTCGTTTGCTACTTCATTCTTAAAAAGAATTAGCGGCCCGGTACGTGCTTCGCTACGTATAAAGAGAAATATAAAAAAAATGGAACATCACATTCATTTACTCAAAAAAAAAAATATTTTCTAAAACTTACTTTTTGTTTTTTTCATTTTGAGCATGAATAAACAAACAATAAATAAAGCTAACTTAGGTAAGCGAGTAAGATATGCTATAAAAATGCTATAATTACACCGGTCGCGATTCTTAAATCGCATTCATAACTCTAAACTTCACCTTGCATCGCTCTTTATAATAAAATGTAACTTAGCTACGAGCTGAAATAAGTAACGAAAATCAAAAAATCCTATTGTTGAATTTAACACATACCTACAAAGCTCAGCTGCCTCGTACATCTTTGGAAAAGCACCCGTGGTACAGATCTTTATGTTTCCTTATTTTTATCTAAGGATAGCGCAAAAAGTTCTATCACCTTTAAGGTAAGATAAGGGTAGGCCCTTACCTTACATTAACTGTAGCATAAACTTTTGTGCTACAATTTTGACTGCAGCATCCCTAAGCCTACTTCTGCCTAATAACAATAGTGTTAAGTACTGCTATTCTGTTATAGAAAATTTGTATCGAAAACTTACTCTGAGTGGTTCTAAGTATTTGGAACTTTAGGATAGACTTTTATCTTGTACGGGGTTGATTTCATGGATGGAAGGGCCATCATCAGTTAGGAGACATATTCGTTAGCTACTAGGTAGGAAACACCCACAAAATATGTTTAATTACTATGGAAAATAACCAAAATAAGTAATTTAACTTTTTCATTAATTAGATAGTTAATGACCGTTACTTGTTGTTCTTGTACTTCATTTATCTTTTTAAAATATACGCTTAATGTTCTTTTAACATTCGTTTATACGTAATTCTATAAAAATAAGACATTGAATAGACAACAAAGGACAGAGAGCAATAGAAATATTTAAATTTTATTCTTAACATTAGAAAGCTGAGTCCGGGAGTTCTTGTTTCCTAACAAATATTCCACATCTATTTTGATACTATCATCAATTTCGAGCCAATCCACATCCGAGATAAATCTTTCAGAAAATTGTAGTGGCTTCCTGGCAGCGGAATCAACCGGGCGATTAGACGGATTTCCACCCGATCGAATCCGGCTTTTCTAGCGTATGTATAAATAATTTAATTTAAGACACTATCAGCTCGGGTCGTAGACGGTTCTTAAATACCGCAGTCCTGGGATCCTCCGGTGATGAGATCAATTTGTATTGCCTTCCTCTAAACCCCCAAACAGCTCACAATCAAACAAATTACGGCCTTAAGTGCAACGCTTAGGGCGAAATTTCGGCCGTAAAACTTCTGCTAGCGGTCTAAAGTCACAATAAAGCAGGAGATGGGGATTGAAAGCGACCGGTTCAACGAGACCCGAACACGCTCACCTCGTTGCCTTTGCGTGATCTGACGTTGTTGGACATGAGACGGGGTGGAAAGGCCATTTAAAGCTGGTTCTCCATAGTTAAGCTGTAATTGTGTGTAATTTGTGCGCATGAGATGCGGCGTGCCAAAGCTTCGTTAGGACCGCGCGGTATGCAGTGTATTGCTGGACTTATGTGTCCATTTCGGACCGAATTGGGCTTTCTCCACAATTGAAAGACATGGCTTTTAGGGCCTATTAATGTTGCCGAGACAAGGTTCGAAACTTAGTAAGCTCACGTTAATTGCGATGTTTGTTTGTATTGGGTACTAAACTGCGAATAGCGCCATTATTTCGAATTCCAAGGCATTAGGTTTCCATTGAGTCTGTACTTGGCAGAATTTTATATTCCAGACAAAAGTATGTAATGGGCAACACTAGATTATAAACATACATTTTACCTTGACTTTTAAAGCCTTTTGCAGTTGTCCTTATTTGTATTTATTTTTGTTTACGTTTAAGGCTTTTCGTTTATAATTCCGTTTTCAAAGTTGAGTTCTCCTCATAAATACAATTACCGTGCTTCAACGGGCATTTTGTCTACAAACTGATTACGGCAAAGTTTTCCGAAAACTATAAGTTCATAATTAAATTAATCGTTACAACAAAACTCAGTACAACTCAGTCCCGCTTTGTTCTGTCCTTTGACAAAGTTCTATTAGCGTGCGACTTCATCTTTTTGCTGTGACTTTTGCAAATTAAGCTCATTAGAGTGAGCGCGCGCTCTTATCAACTTCGTCTGCGTTCTTCAACAACTTATTTCCTAGATGGGCCCACAGGACTGTCCAAGCCCATAATAAGCTGTACCTTGGAAACCTTTAAGTCGAGAATAGCTTGAGAGGAGCCAGCAGTCTCCTGCGTCTTCTAAGCTAAACGATTTGGGAATTACACTGAGATTCTGCGAGTTCCGACTTTGTGAAAAACTATTTTTGGGACTAGTATTATGGAAATGCCTTTGACGCAGTTCATCCCGACTTCAAACAACGGGCATTAACGTCGAAATGTTCTTATTTTTCGCACATCCATTATGCACATTCGTAGACGAAACTTATTTTCAGTGCAAAGTGCCTAGGGACAACTATTTAACATTACACGTTCATATTTCTGTCATCAATTGATAATTAATTAGTTGTTTTTATGACAAAGTGTGGCGTAAGCATGTTGCCAAACAAACCTTTTATTTATACAAATTTAAGACAAGACCCTAAAGCTAGTTATTATTACTTATGTTAAAAACAAATTGGTTTAAAAAAACGATAAACAAGATAAAAATATATAATTCTTGTCGGAACAATTTGTAAGGATCCATGTAGGCCTATATATCTAATTTCATTTCATGACGGATTCAAAGAAATAACTTACAAAAATGTTTGAAGGATAGAAAAAGGTATCTTGTTAAATAAAATCGCCTCAGGAGCAACTCACGTAAATATTAATATTTTTCATAAACCTGACAAAAATACGTCAAAAACTTCTTTTATCTGTCTGTAATTCATCACACCTTTTCAAATTCAAGAATGAATGGTACTCAAATTGAAAATGATAATTTTCGCAGCAAAAACCTCGAATTAATTCTCCACCGACCTCTGACATGGGAAAAAAGATGAGATTTTCCGCAACACCTCCGCAACATAATAATTCATTACGTGACCAGAAGCAACATTTCATTCCTTTCATTGGGAATGGCAAAATTTTAAGTGGAATTCGCACGAACAAATCACTCGCCCCAAGACGGGAATGAGACCTTATAAAAGAAAGGCGGCCGATAAAAAGCAAATGTTTTAGGGATCCGGGAAATCGCATGGAATTCCTATCGAAATTTCCTAGGAAATAAAAGGACATAGTATAATTAAATACTTATTATTATCAAACTAGTTTTTGAAGATGGAAGAACCCTTAGGAACAGACACTCCGGAGGCGCCACTCTTATTTCCGCCAAATAACAAAATTGTTACGACTAACTCTTTTGCTTTGAAGGATGTGGTAAGGGAGACATACTTATCAGAGGCGCACTTTGGGGTAGCGATACATTAAAAAGGTAAATAATGATTATTCTGATGTTTTTTCTGTCCAACTCATCAGACTACAATATTATAGGAGAGTAAATAAAATTGTGTAAGAAGGATAAAATGAAGAATTATATCTATATGCAGTCAAGTTGGTCATGGAGGTACCTCATAAAGTGAACAGAATTATACTGAATTATAAATATTGTACGCTGCAGTATGCTTCAATACATACGACCCGCGTGGCGGAGCGGTCACCATACCGGTCTGACGCGCAGTGGGTTCCGGGTTCGATTCCCGGCCAAACAGACATTTGAATGACGAATTTAGATTTCTGTCCTGGGTCTGGGTGTTTGTGTATTCGTCTTTGTGTGTCCATGGCACCCGCGACACAAGAGAAAACCCTAGTGCGGAGCTATGAGTGTAGAAAGCGTATACATAAAACTCTACGGAACTCTCAAAGCACACCGTTTCACGCTTACCGCTATTTGTACCTTCCACAAGATTATAAAACTTGTTTACGAGTTTTCGCGAGGTGTAAAGGCGTTTCACACGAAATATGAATATATCGGATTTTTTCAAAGCTGTCTTCTGTTTGTTACGCTATTGAGGAAAACGACGCACTTATGTTTTTATTTTCTTTTTTCGAAATCAATGTGGTTGATTGAGTGACGTGTTCGGGATTTTTATGTTCTTTTACATTTTGTTCGACGTCTATTGAAGTATGGCACGTGTACTAATGCCTGATTTTATTGAGTGAGGTCTTAGTAACTTGGGACTTATGTGGCGTTTATAAAGAATTGTATAGAGGAGTTATGAAAGAAAGTATGTTAACGTTAACGTTTATGATTTCAGGCTAATATTATAGCGAATTAATTTGTTAACGTTGTTTTTTATTTTTGCCTACAAAATTTATATACTTAGTTATCTATTTATTCGTTTATAAAATTGAGGCTGAACATTAGAATACGGCTAATATTTGTGAAATTCGAATGCGAATTTAATGCGATTGTCACCATTGATAGGTGAAACTACTACTACAACTAGATATAAAACTTCTATAACTCTAACACTGAACACCAGGCGTCAGCTTAGATCTCAGGGTAGCGATGTAGTATAGAGTAGAGAAATCATGCTTCTAAGTCACTACAATAATAAAAACTGTTTTGTAGGAAAGGATTTGTAACATTCATATTGGTTTCGACAATGTACAATAAGTGCTACAAAAACATCCACCCATAAGACACTCAAAGTTTGCTTCTAAAAATATCTGAAGATAGCGATATTTCTTTCCTTTTATATTTATTATGTACTCGCTGTTTCCCGTAGTTTCACTCGTGTTTAAATAAAATGTAAGTACATACACATTACGTAGTGTATGGTTCTGAAGTCGACACTCATATACTCGTAGGTTATAGTTTCGTCGTCGTGATCCAACGAAATATGATAGCGAAGACTTCCGTACTATGCACTATGTATATATATGTACTAAACCATCCTATATTTAAAGTATATTTTTTTTTGTTTTTGTGGAAGGCGACTTATTTATGTTAATTTTTTTTTTGCAAATATATGAGACATATCGTATACTAGCTCAAGTATCCGTGCTTCGCTACAGGACAAAAAAATAGGCACCATCTTTACCTAAATAGTGCAAAATATCAAAATTAAAAGTAGCCTATA
>DWLI01003370.1:0-11921 GCA_018249915.1 Cecropterus dorantes dorantes
AAGTATCCTCTGTGTTAATCTACATCGTTAACCCATTATTGTCCTACCGCTGTCTACAGCTGGTACAGGTCTTCTTTCAGAATGAGAGAGTTTTAGGCCATAGTCCACTGCGCTGGCAGAGTGCGAATTGGTAGACTTCACACACCTTCGAGAACTCCTTTTCTTTAGAGAACTCTTCCATGTATAGGTTTCCTCACGAACTACACTTCCATGTGTAGTTTTCCTTCGCCGTAACGCAGTCATAATTAATTTTAGATACGCACATAACTTTAGAAAAAACTTTGGTGCGTGCTTGGGATTTGAACCTAGATCGAGAGGCCGAGTTTCAACCATTAGGCTATCTTGTCATAAACTATGTGTGCCAAGTTTCAGCCATATCCAACCAGTAGTTTTTGTGCAAAAGAAAAAACAAACACACCTACATCCTCATAAACTTACGCATTCAGTTTTGCACATAAAATTAAGAAGATAAGTAAGATAACATATAATAGTCTTGTTTTATTCATAACCTCAATAGTTCAAAACATCTTGAAAAATATTTAAATCTTAGGTTTCAATTATGAATGTAGTGGTATGTTTCAAAGGGTTTAAATATCAATTTGTTCTCAAACTCAATCACCACTGTTACAATAAATAATTCCACTTTGAGCATAAATTTGTTTCGAAGAGACCAGTAATGAAAATATGTCTATATAATATTATATAAACCGAGCTATTACAGACAAACCAATCAAACGTCGGAGTATGAATATAACTACCAATATCGGATAGCATATTGGAAAAACACAAATCAAAAATCACCCTACAATAATTGAGCCTATTATCAACTCGTGTAGCAGGTATTTATGTCATTTGCATGTTTTACATAAATATTCTTATCGAATATAGCCTTCCATTCCGTTACAAGCGTAGCATCTTCAGCTCCAATCGTTTACTCGTCCGTTCTGCATACCAATTAGTAAGGCCAAGAGGTAATTGAATGGAAGTGAAGGAGCCACGTAATTCGTAAAGCTCAGCAGATGCATCAAGAGATTCAAGTGTGTCGTGGATACAGATCGCAAGCAACGGTACACTTTATGCATTCCCGATGATTGCGCCCAAGCACGCGCAATCTGCCACCATCTTGTACATCAACAACATGGCGTCGGTATGTAAGTTTATACATAGTTCCAGAAAAGCACGCTTTTTGCTTTGAAATTTCCAGCTTTTTTATATTTCAGACATAGGTACTATACGAGTATACAATCATCATAAATTATGATAAAGTAAAGTGCGAGAGCGTGAATTTTTACCGAAATATTAAACGTAATATTTATTAATTTTCTTCTCCTATTTTGTTCATAATACATATAAATATACATTATGTTTATCGTAAAGAAAAAAATGTATTTAATTATACGTATATTTTTTTATAAACTTTCAAATATATTTATTTTTTTAGATAAGCCTAAATAAGACTGTTAAATCTTTCAAAGTTTTCGGTGGTAGCTTAAGCGCTGTTTGAGTCTTAGACCGATGACGATTAAACGTAATATCATACGTGCCAAGCCAGAAGCTGAAGCTAGTGGCAAATAAATTGCGATGGTATTAATGCTAAGAACCGGTTCAGTGATTACAGTCAACTGGACAGTCATATTATTCAATTGAAGGCACGAGCCTTCGATGGAAGAAATAGCGTTACGTTGCTGCCTTTGATGTATCTTATTAGTTTCAATTACCACGGATGACGGCACTTTAAAAGTTTGTTGACATCTGCAGACCAAATGATTGATTGGTTTCAATTTATCAATACGTAGAAGTAAGTTGTCTAATAACATATTTTTGAATAAGTATAAGAAAACGCTTTTCCTCGTTTTGCAATATTCGAATTTACACATGCGTGAAATAAATTTACTGTACATAAAATTAGGTTTAGTAAAATATTGTGTAAATAGCGCCAATTATATTATATATTATAGTCAATTGAGAGGCCCGTTAAAAATAATTGCGAAATCATTCTTACTTCCCAATGACATCCACATAAAATTTATTGAATAAGCTATGGGTACAAATCATACTTTCAATTATTTTACCTACGCCTAGTGCTACTTAACACACGATTTTAACATGCTGTGCGATGTACTAAATGAATAAATGTTCAAGAACTACGAGATAATTGTCACTACCATTTGTGATGTATGAATCCAAGAAGTTGGTTCAAGAACTACGAGATAATTGTCACTACCATTTGTGATGGGAATCCAAGAAGTTATGTTATAAGAATGGTTAGTTACGTGAATTAAACGTCAGAAAAATCTCAAGCGCATGTTCATAATAATATGTACTATGTACCTATACCGGTTGTCAAAAGGCTGTAGCGTGGAGCTAGAGTAGCCAATTTTGGGTTTTCGATCGGACTGTATGGTTTCCGTCACGTCAGTCGGATTTGGAAAATCTTGGAAAAACGGATAAAGATTGTCCATTTTTTAAGAATAGAAAAGACTAATATATGTGATTAATAATTTAAATTGACACTTTTATATGTGACAATTATAAAAAATAATAATTTATTATTTCTATGTACATATATGTATGCTACTTGCAATGAATTCAATTATTTCATTACCTGGAATAAATCTTTATCAAAGGCGAAATATATACATGCTGCTGTTTTGTGTCGCTTATTCGACTTTGATTATTTGATGTCATTTGATTAGGATGTAATTTATTCTCCCCGTTTTCAAAGATGAATATAAAAATATCAGGAACTTGTCCGGTTGTTTTTAACAAATTTGGCGACCCTACGTAAAGCCGGCGAGCGACTGTGCAGGGGAGGGGTCGGGTACAGCGACCGCAATTCTACATTACAGAGCCATGAATCTGTAAAACCAACCGACGATGCTTTTGAATCGAACTTTAGTGTAACGCAATACGTGTTATATTCGAAACTCGACGAATGGTTTGTAAGCTCTTCTCATTGGTTAAATAGAATAGCGTTGCCACACCGCAGCGCCCAGCCAGCATTGCCCATTGCCAAGATCACGGACCGGCGGCGAATGTCAGCCACGTCACGACCAGGCTTTGTACTATTGCGGCTGAATAGTTCCGATCCGTGTACGGAACGCAATTGTCACGAATCAACGAACGTTAAAGATGTTCAAGATGCCACTAAAGTATATATCTATTATTATATAATAACATACATTTTACAATGAAAATATAACCAACGTTACAGCTAAGATTTTTTCCTTAATCTCGATTGTATTTAATTTTCATTTAACAATAATACACAGGATATGCGAAAATGCATTACTTCATAATATTTTTCTTCATATTTATGTATATTTTCATAATATGTATGTAACACAAATACTGAAATTTTATAAATAAACCTCCGGGTGTTTTTCAAGTAATATAATTTAAAGGCGGCAAAAATTCCTTCTAATTGATTGGTAAACAAATCACGCACTTGTGGCGCTCCCCAAACGAGTAGCTATTATGCAATCGGCTCACATAAATACGAACGTTTTTTGTCCATGCATCCCCACGGTAAATACTGCCCCAAGACTCCCGACGAGTTTTGCCTCGCATCGCCGTGTATGTATAATAGCCCTTGCCCTATCTTTATATGGGCCGAGCCGTAGCCTCCCGCAATCCTCATTCAATTCACGTAAGGTAGCGGCTCTAAGGACCGGGTTTTTGTTATAGCGCAACAGGTAGAAAGGAAAGGATTGCGAGTGCGAGCGTGCCGAGTGAGACGGCGCGATATCATCTTCAAGAGCTGTCTCGCTCACCGCGCTCGTCGGAGCAGAGGTGCGCGGCGCGGACGCAGGAATGCCGTACGATTTGTGCTTGCGCATGCTGCGGACGGACTCTACAGATACATGTACGATACCTATAGCTTGCTCAGCATAACCAACACACACTGCCCTAATGCGTATGGGTCATGTAGCGGGATTCACAGAGTTTAGTCAGTGAAATTATATTGAAAGGGAGTCTGATCATTTTTGTCCATATATTCAAACATATTGTCACATGTTAAACTAGTTTCATGCTCCAATAGCAAGAAATTTGCTTTTATTTGAAGCCTCCTAAGTTAAAATATTTTGCGCATAGCTTATGGATATGGGTTTATATTAAGTAGTTGTTGTTTAAATTATGCTTAACAGTTTAAAAAGGTAAACGATATGTATATAATATATGTAGATATTGTTAATTGTCCTTTCAGTTAAAATAATTAATTAATACATATTATTTTCATACTACTGTAACAATGCGACTTAAAGTATTAACCTGGTGAGGGGACGTGATGATAGTCCAATTTAATCTGAAAAATATACGAACAAACCGAATATTACAGTATGTTATGACCCATACCAAAAAAATCCCGTTTAAGTAAGCCATTGACCACCGGCGACGTTAATAAAATTTCATCAAATTTCTGTATAATTATATTTTATTCTTCTTCTTCAACAACAAATATTAAATTAAGCACGAATCAATTCATTGAAATAAATGTTTGGAAGTATTTTATGAAGTATACTTCTTTTTAAAAAATGCAAATAATAAATGGAAATTTAAAAAGTGCTTTTGGTTATTTAAATTTTTTTTACCATTTATTTTTTATGAAGTTTGCATGATTATTTCTATCACATCTGAAATAAGAGTGGACTCCTTTTGAGGAAAAACCTGTGCTCAGCTCTGAAACAGTAATTGGTATTCCGTATTTTACGATTCTTCCCTTCCATTGCTATAGGCGTGAATGAATACGAGCCATGGAATTTGCTTTTAATTCTCGAGTAATGTTGTTTCATTGTGATTGGCGATTGTGACTCTGGTCGGTGCTGGCATAAGTGTGACATCTCAGGTACATAAGTACTGAATGATAGATTGAGAATTATGTCGGTCGTGTTCTTAAGTAAACATGACACTCAGTCGCACATAAAAAGTTTCCTCCGAGATCCGGTCACACTGGTCCGAGATCGACGACCTCTGTTAGCCGTTTGACTTAATGGAAATTGCTTTTCTTGCTTCATCTGGTTGATAAAGTGGGATGTTGTTAATTATTTTGATAAATATTTAAATCGGCGCTGTTCGACCGAGGGGCTCGCTTGCATAATAAAATTAATCCAAGGGATAGGAACCTTCTAATTTTAAACGAATTTCTGCATATTTCGCTGGTTATCCAAAATTTCGCTACTATTTCGAATGACACAAATATACTTTGCGCAGCAAGCGTCAGTGTTAAGCTTTAAAACCAAATGTTAGTATTTTCCAATGGACACGAAATTAGCTGCAAACTGTAGCGAAATAAGTTGAAATATCTCAAAATTTTAAAAGAAGGGCCCTCAGGTAAATGTTTTTCTTATCATTATTTTTGCGTTGGTTATTTTACTGTATGCGACCGCTGGGGACAATTTTAAAAGAAGAAACAGCATAAATATTCGCGTACCTCTACCGCGCTTACATCAGCCGCGATAACATTACGCGACCGGTTACGTGCGCCGCGCCGCGCTCTCGGCTACGGTCACACGGGTAACCTTAAACATTTATATACTTCTAATGAGGTAGCCTAATTAAACTGTATTACAACGTTATCAGTTTTTTATTATGAACAAATCTTGCTTTCAGGCCAAAATACCTACATATAGTACACTAATATTGTACGTTTTTCCTCGTTCAAATGTTACTTCTTTGGCTTTACATCAAACCAAATTATATTTAGCGAAAATTAATAAGATACTACCAAATGCTATTTATACACTTTAATAATAATTAATACATAATTATAGCTATCATAATGAAACCATCCAGTTTTAATAAATTGTAATTTTTAGTCTTATAGTGAGAGTATAAAACACCTTCATGAAAGGGCTAAACTAAAACTAGTAACAAAAGCAGCGATGTTGCAATGCAAGCGACGCAGTGGCAGTGCTTTAGCGGTCGCGCTCGGCGGTGCAGCACGATCTAGCGTTCCGCTCTGCGCGGGCGCACATCCCCCCTCTTGAACTTACCCCCCTCCGCGCCCGGCTGGCCCTGACCGAGACACAGACCATGCCGGGCAAATTACGAAACAACCTATCAAGAAAAGTTATTTCTGCGTCTGCAGTCTGTTGACTGTCTTACGACAGAGTATGCGAATATTATTATATTTTTATCACATTATAATAATACATCATAAGACCCATATTTCCTAATTTCCTTCTATACAGTTCATAATGTATACATAAATTAAATCAAAAAATAATGTTTTTGTTTTTTCTCTAATAAAAAGTCGAACAACTGCACGTTGCACATAGACCTTTTTTCTGTTACGCTTGAAAATCTTGAGTAACACTTACATGTATGCTAGTATTTAGGTTATGGCTTAAAAACCACAGTCAAAGTACAAGTAAAAACATATATACATATGAATATTGAACTTTGGAACCATTAATTGTTTTCTAATATATTTAATAATAATATGTTTAAACTTATTAACTATTTAGCCAGTTAAAGGTAAATCGATTTATATAACGATAACGATAACCAGAATTGTAAAGATTAAACTAAAGAAAATATTGAGTAACTAAACCTACTGAGAACGAGTTTATACACTTGCAATCTCCTAACTCTTATATGTACATTGCGGAGATGTGCCATTAAGACAAGTCTGCAATATAACATAGATATATGCAATGAAAACGTGCTGTTGAATGTGCTGATGACAAAAATGGTTTAAATTTCGTGCATAAAGTTAAGCGCTACTTAGGAATACACCACGATATTGACATCGCACAGGTCTTTGAGGATGAGAGATTTTTTTCATGGTCTACATTATAACAGTAGTGATATGACCTAATGTGTTCTGGTTTGAAGTGTTGTTGGGCTGCAGAGTCCACTTACCAACAAGTGGAATACATGTTCGTTTGCAACTTCTATAATACGAGTATAATTCATAACGTCATTGAAAATTTTGCTGGCACAATAGAGCTCTCTACCCTTTACACTTCCCTTTTTGGGTTAAAGGAAAGTGTGGAGGGTACCCTTGTGCTGAATCGAACATATTACACTAGGTGTCAATATGAATGTATGTAAGTTACCAGAATATCTGTATGTGTACAAATGGCCAGATATTGTGATGTAAGTTTTATCGGACAGCCCGGATCATCAATTTTATTTAGGCGGGGCAAAAACTAAAAAAACCGCCCTCGACCACTTTTTTACCTTTGTCATCATTTGAACCATCAGAAATCTACTAATTGATGTATAGTTGAATGTATTCGTGCCTAAAGTTCCACTATCTAATGAATGAATGCATAGGCCCTGGCTTGAACTCCCCCTGTCACCGGTCACCAAAATGTTACGTGAATGCCATGACTAGAGCAGTGGTTCCCAAAGAGGTTGATATCGACTATCAGGCAACTGAACAATCGCAAAGTTTTTAATTTAGTTAGTATTTTGTATCAATAGGGAAAACAAGAGATAGGAATTTGTAACTGGCTTTAGGGGTCTGAGGGGAACAATTGAATTATAACTATATATATACACACAATTGTAAGTAGTTAAGAGTAGTAACGCATCAGCGATTGACTTCCGATAGAACCCCTGTTATATAAGAAATTGCTTACAGATATCCTTGGGCGGCAGTAACTACTTACTATCTGGTGGACTGCATGCGCGTTTGGTATTTCAAAAAGAAATATTTCATTTTTTCCGGTCAATCAACTTAGCTGACATATTTTAAACGGCTTAAAAAAAGGAGGTTCAAAGTGCGATTGTATTTTTTATTACACATTACAGAGAATACTGAACTTGAGTATTTACATTAAAAATCCAGCGCTTAAATATTTCGGAACTCATTAAAATGTCTCGATAATAACCCTATTGATTGCATCGACCAGAGTTTCTTATTTAGCAAAAACCTGTCTGTGAAATTAATTACAAGTGACATTATATGCAAGTTTGAAACGGCACCTGCAAAGCTTTTTTATTTCTATCATTTCACGTGACATTCTACATACAGCCACAGGACATTTAAAACTCTACAATTCGGAACGAGTTTTAACAGCTTCTCAATGTGAACGTACTGCAAGTGATAGCACTGTGGCATAATTTGTACAAAAAATGGCAACATTTTATCATTACGACGGATCGATTTGCAGGTGTCCATTCTGATTATATTGGGTTGTTGCAAATTTCGGAAATGAGTATTAACGTTGATTGGTTCGCTAATGACTAAAATTCGAGATTTCTCAGCTGCTTCCAGAATTTCATAAATATGGCAAAAAATTGCCTCGCGGGAACCCTTTTTTAATGTTATCGTCCATATATTTTATCGACATAACGATGTATGATTAAATTGTAAATTTATTAAAGTAAACACTTGAACGTAAGCATGTGAAGTCTTGTTAAATAATGACTTTCATATATGTAACAGTTACAGTTTCTTATAACGTTTGCACACACTAATAAAACTACGGTTACGGTACGAACGACAAAAACGGTAAGATTCAAACATTATATGACAAAATACATCCATGAAAATGATATATACTTAATATATTTATCCATCAACATTAGCCATTTATTTAACATGAATATAAATTAAAATGGGATACAGTATGTCTAAGTAAACAGTTTACTTAGTTGGTTAACGGCACGGTGCAACTACTGTACAACCTAATAAAATTGCACTACATTGTAATTTACTTAATTATCATTAAGTCTCCTAGCTGTGGTAACGTACATGTTTATGGATACTATAATATTGAGGAGACCGAACCAATCATAATAATTATACGACCGCAGGAATGCGAATTATTTACTGATATAGAAGTTAAAACTATTTTCCAAGCACGATGTTAGGTAAATTACTGCTTTCCTATTCAAATACATCTTTCTAATATACATAGATACATTTATAAGTAGATCCAATATTGACTTTTGCATTAAAATATTTGATGTCAAACTTATATATTATATGTCAAACTTATGAAATAGTTTCACAAAGGCAAAATCGCATCGGTGGTCGACCTGAGTAAAGCAATAACATCTAGGTTTGATTACAAATGTAGCGGCCTCTTACCATCATATGGACAATAATACAAATAGAATTTTAATACAAAAAGATATATAAATATTTATACGTAGAAGTGTTGTGAGTGACCAAGAAGGCCACGCAAGATGCATAAAAGTAATACTGCTACAAACCGAAACATTGCAATGAATTTTAATTATTTTGATTCTGTTTTATTTTTAAGTTTAGCATGTATTGAAGTATGTATGTAGTGTCAAGTGTAGCGAATGTATAGGGACTTCAAGTCAGCGGTATCACAAAGAGTGCATGCATATTCATGCGTTCTGTGTCCTCCTTACAAAATGTCGCTACTAATGCTGCGCGTGACACGGTTTCGATGTCGTCGGCGTAGCATTCGAGACGCTAATTTGTCTATACATACAAACACAAACCGATGTACATAAAACATATGTGTAATCTCTATTCTAGGCGTATGTTTAGACATGTTTATTAGGTACGTTTATGTCATCTTTACAACTTCAAGTAAGCGAGTCTGCTAATATAATTTCTCTATTTGATAGTCAGATAAAGAATCGACGGCTTTATTTACCACCACATAGAACTATCATTAAAGTTAATTTGTTTCATAACAAACTGAAGAAGGACGAGAAGTTAGCAAGACTTATCCATTATAGGTTACTTAATAAATCAAGGGAATACTTGTATTCTTTGTATTATGCATTCGACCTATTCCTTCACTCCAAATTAGGTTTTTCATGAAGAGATGCAGGTACCCGTTGAGAATACATAAAATTCCCTTTTCTATTATAAATAAAATTACAACTTTAAAAGTGTTAACCAACGTCATTACGTACGAAAATTTCATGAATGCAAAAAAAAAGTCTATAAGCATAATTGATTTGACAACTATATCAATTCATGGGTAATTTATTAATTAAAATTCTAGGAAAGATTATACGAGATCGACTTATTTTGGGAGCGTGTCCTGCTTTGGAAAAATCCTTTCACAAAGTGACGCATGTGTAAATACCACCCACCAGTTGGTTATTGAAGCATTCTGGTTTTGACCCCCGAAAAAGCAAACATCTGAAGAGTTTAGATACGTTTTATTATTGGTATATATCTTTTAAAGATGGTGCATTGTAAGTGGTAGATCATTTGTAATTTGACTACTTGATACCATCGCCACAGTGTGTCATTTCGTTCTGGTTTGAACTGGTTTTACCAATGAGGCTCTTATACAAAGCGTTGCAACTTAGTCCTCAGAAATAGTAAACATCTGTGATCGGTCTCAGGAAGACTAACCTATATGGGGTTGACCAGTTGCCATTTACCATGAAGTTCAAAGGAACATTAAATTTCATGTTCGCTTCCTACTTCGAAAATGTAAAAAGTAGATAGATAGATAGATGTATATATATATACATATTAGTGATTAGTGATATGCCGCATCCGTATCCGTATCCGCTACTTTTTAGACGGATCTCAAACGGATCTTTTTTACGTATTATACAATTCATATTACTTAAAAATTCATCATATGTACAATTTTGTAGATAGCAATAAATTAATATTAAATTCCACATTGTTTATCAATATCACATATTTAGCTCATTTTGCAAAAATCAAATATCATACGTTAGAACATATAATTACAGTGTACTTTGCAACGATAGGGAAAAACGTAAACAATGATTGTTTTAGGGAAACGTAATAAACTCGTACACAGACAGTAACGTCGGTCGCTTCTACGAAACGCACATAAAGTAAGTAAATTTGAAAAAAAGTTGAGATTCGTATCCGTATCTGCGGATCTAAATACAAATGATCGGAATATACGCGAATCTCTAATATACGCGTATATATAACTGTATGTATATGGCAAGATATAGCCTACCACGTACACTTACCGTCGAAAGCATTTTCTGATCAGAAAACGACGTACAAACCAGGAGAAGAATAAATAATACTATAGTATAAAAGTATGAACCCAAAAACAAAGTGAGTGATCAAGTAGCAGGTGTTACTAATATGTAAAAGTGGGCGATATTTCAAACGTACTAGTACGATGCCCAAGGTGTAACGTCGTAAGGTCAAAGTTGAATGCTTTGTTACTTTCATTGTTTGTAACAGTTGACAAAATGACCACTTCAAAACTGTTTTATGCAAATTTGTCAATCCTTTTAAATATTTAATAGTTTGAATTTATTGGTATTGATGAGTTCGAAGTCAATATTTTAATTACCGACATAAAGCATTTTTAATTATTTAAAATTTGTCTTCAGATTTGTTTTTTACGACCTTCCTAATTTTTAAACTATTAATTTTAATAAAAAGGTTTTTGTGTGGCGAGTCGATTGTAAAAAGTACACTCAATTATTTAGATAAACCAATGACCTAAAGGAGATAGAGTGTTACTATTGGATTCAGAAAAGCACAGTTCCAGTTGGCAAGCATTTTATTTGTAAAGGATTGTAGCGCTGGATCTATTGCCAGTAGTCAATTATTATTTAATAGTGAGTCATTTTTTGTACCTATTTTTTAGTCTTAAGATATGTGGACTTTTCAAAAAGATATTATTTCTTTCTCAGTCAAATGTCCATGGACATGTATGTGTACTAATTGTATTGGATAAGTCTCTAATAACAAAATCATTCTATGTAACGGGATGAATTACGCAAATAGCAGGCTTCGTAGCATATTTCTTTACGTAGAACCTTTACGTTAGGTCCCCAGGAGTTACTAACTCAATAAAATTTTTGACCTCGTCACCTTTCCTCCACCGCACCACTCGCCGATGGATGAAGTTCCATCCACACCTATTGGACCCGTGACGGTCCGCTTCGGTTTGCACGTTCGTTTTTGCCGCGGACGTGTAAGATGTGGAATGAGGTATTCCCGGAACGCTTTATACTTATATATT
>DWLI01003371.1:0-11919 GCA_018249915.1 Cecropterus dorantes dorantes
AAAGCAGTAGAGTTTGTTTGGTTGAACGGGCTAATCTCAGGAACTACTGGTTCGAATTTAATAATTCTTTTTGTATTGAATAGGCCATTTATCGAGGAAGGCTATAGGCTATGTAACATCGCGCTAGGTTTGTTTGTTTTTTTTCTTATTTAGTAGCGGGTGAAACCGCGTAGGACACCTAGTTATTATATATAATCAAGTTATAGATAACCAAGGTATCTATAATTTTACAAGCATATTTGATGCATATCAAGGTACTCTGACCTTTCATTCTGTTATATTTTTATTATCCTTTTATAATAAATATTAAAAATATGATCTGCTTTGTAAATGTGTACAAGTTGTTTAAGATTATGAAATGTTCTTCCAGAGAAAAGATAACACCATTTTAGATGTTAACATAATATACTTTAAAAAGATGCAAGAAAGCTTCTTTTCAGATAATTTGTACTTACATCGTATTTTGTTTTATTTTAATAATTGTTTTAATTATATTTAAACAGAGAGAAGAAATAAAAATAACAAATATATAATTTGAACAGTCTTTTATTAATGTTCGGAGACATTACAAAGATACCGAGATAAGTGTTTGACAGTCATCTCCATACCTTCTTCACTACAAGTATACTTAATATTATCAACTATTACGTATTGTATCATTTAAATTATAGTCATTATTTTATAATTACCTCTTAAGTTACTGAAATTCATATTGTAAAATATCTTAATATCTTCTAGTAGGTATTTACGGCATGTGACTGAGCCGCTTGGATGCCTGGACCATTGATGCTGCTGGCTCCACTGTTCTGGAATGACAGTCCTCTCTGCTGCGAAGTCTGTGCTGTACTGGCTCTGTATCCGCCAACATCTTGAGCTGCGGATACAGCAGTGCCGTAGTTGCCAAAACCGTTATGACCTTGAACTGAAGACACCGCGGATCTGAAGTTTCCGCCATTTTGAGCCGAGGATACAGCGGAACCGTAGCCCAAACCATTAGCGCTAGATACGGCCGAATCATATCCCTGTCGGCCGATATTTTGAGATGAGGACACAGCAGATTGGTAGGGCCCTGATCCTTGGACAGCTGACACGGCAGTTCCATAACCTCCATGTGACTGTGCAGATGATGCAGCAGAGCCGAAGTTCCCGAAGTTCTGAGCGGAGGAGACCGCTGAACCGAATGAACGGCTGAAGCCATTGTTGAAGGCGGATGCTACCGCTTGTTGATGGTTAAATGGATTGTACGGCGCTGCATTAGCGTATCCTATCCCTCTAGCGAAGACGTTGCCGTTGGCTGAACCGAGACCAGCGCCGTACGCCTGGGCGTCCCCGCTTTGGAAGGAGGAACTGATGCCAGTGGAATGACTGATTCCTCCGATGTTACTGGCAAAGCCAGACCCAAAACCGAATGCTACGTTGGGCGAGCGACCCGTTCTAAACATCACACCAGGGTAATATCCATTGCCTGGAAGCAAAAGGATCTATTAATACAAAACACATATTTGCATAATGAAGATTAATAGTCCATTGAGCAAATAAATCGCCTGTATCTGTTGAAATATTACTTTTTACATAATTATTCTGGTAGTAATGAACTGCGATTAGATCATCGACTCACCTATCCAAACGGGAACCGCGTTACTGATCGCGATAGTCGCAACTAAAATTATCAGCTTAGCTGCCATTTTGTTTTGACTAAAAGAAAGTTTTGGAGGGACCTTTCGCCGGCAGATAAGATTGATTGTGAAACATTTCTTCGGGTATATATAGTAGGAAGATATCCCCCACTTATGATTCACACAGATCCATTTTATGCCATTGACACTCGTAAATATATCTCGAATATTACGGTAAATAGATTTGATGACGGGATGCTCTGATACAATAAAATTCTAATTGATAATGTTAATAAAATGCTTAAAGAATTAAATAACGATAAAGGATATACCTTTATCGTTATTTAATTTCCTAAGGTCATTAATAAAATTATAACCTTAGCTTATTTCTGACCTGGAATTTTGTTCATAAATTTCCTTAAGTTTGTTTCATAAATTAATATACTTTTAGAGCGTAATGACATTATTGTATTGTTTTTTGAACTGTATATCCATATTTGAATATTTTTTAATAATTATATTATTTATTTGTCTAAATAACCTTATTACCTTCGTCTCCTTGAACAAAGTCGTCGACAGAAACTAGATTAAAAAAGAAGACACGTAGGTACTAATTAATAAACGAAGTGGATTCACATAAGTTTTGCTAATTAATAATGATAATAAAAAAATAATCAACCCACTTAAAAATATTTATATAAGGAAGCCATAAACATAAAACGTTATGTTAGAGTAAATAATTAAAAAATAATATTTTATTGTTTATTTAACAGGTTGCTACTGCTAAATTTTAGAGAATTTTGATTATTTACTGATGTTTTCGTGTCTTTGGTTAAGATTGTTGTCTTTCTACAAATTGTTCTAAACTAGTTTAATAAACATCATAGAAAGTACAACGTACTAGAGAGTACGAAAAAATATACTAAACCTGTCAAATATAAAAGGGAACACAGATACGATTATCTTTCTCTCTTATAACTTGTTTTTTTTTTATTTGATAGTTATTTATGAAATTTATGTTATTAATATATTTGTCAAGATTATAATTGAGCAGTGATAACCTTATGGTTCACACTCGGCTTCTCCATCGAGGGTTCAAGGTTCGAATCCCAGACGCGACCACTGATTTTTCTAAAATTATGCGCGTATTAGAAATTAATTATCCCTCCTTTATGGTGAAGGAAAATATCTTGAGGAAACCTATAAATCAAGGAGTTCTTAAAAAAAGTTCTCAACGGTGTGTGAAGTCTATACCAACTCGCACTTGGCCAGCGCGGTAGACTTAGGCCTGAAATTCTCTCAATCTGAGAGAAGGTCCATGCCCAGCAGTGGAACAATAATGGGTTGACGACAAATTGAGTTTCGATCAATGGGCGAACTAGTTTAGTTAAATAAATGTAAGCACGAATAAAATAATCTAAGTAAATGTAAGAAAGATAAGAAATATTTTTTTAAATTACTTGGAGGTCCATCCGTTTATCAATCATCCCTTTGAGGTCTACAGTTGGTCATAGGATTGTTGACTTCAGGAGGTGTTAATATTACAGAGGACAACGTTACTGTTCTTCATATATGTATATAAATATTTAACTTAATGTCAAAGTGTAGCGTATCTTGCCAAACAAGCGACAGTCTAGTCAAATGTAAGGCAAGATACTGGAGCTAGCTATTATTGCCTGGATAAAAAATTACATACATGTAAAAAAATACAAGGAAAAAGACAAACCCACTGAATTTCTTGCCGGATCTTCTCAGTTGAGGTCGTGTTCCGATCCGGTGGTAGAGTAAGAAAAAAATTGAAATTGACAATTTGTAAGTGCCACCCTAGGCCTATGTAAAATAAAGATATTTCATTTCATATGAAGTTTGTTTCTTAGCCGCCTCCTACGACATCATCGGAAGGACGATGGTGCTATTCAAGACTCATTCACTCATCATAACCACTGGCAGGTGGTTAGTTACCACTAGCGAAATACTTATCACTTTATAATAGAAGTTTATCAACCTGGGTAACCCGTTTTACATGTCACAGCTGGGCCAAAGCCTTACATCTGGCAGAGACCTGGACCCTAATTTACTACGTATCTATTTCACATTTTGTATTTATTTACTTATAAATATTGATTTAATTAAGAACAATACTTTTAATAATTAATATTCGTACCACGAAGCTATAAATTTTAGGTCCCGCCTCATTTAAATAGTATGAGATCGTAAAATGTCTTATTAGCTTTTATAGGAGACATAAAGATTTATAAAACCATTTCATATTGGTGACGTATTAAAACGGAATCACGAATATCAATAACCTATTTACCATAACAAGGTTATTAAGTTAAGTGGTCATGCCGCGCATAGATTTGTAACTAACTGTTAATAAATGGTACCGGCTTAGGGCTTTAATCGAAATTTGGTTAGATTAGGTAATTATTTTTTACACGCAAGTAAAATAATAATTACCACTTATATAGGCATATTAAGGTACCGATCACGAAAAAACCATATGTGAGAATTAACAAAATTCGGTACCTACTCTTCAGAACAGAAATGTTGCTTGGAATACGAACAATTATCGTAACGAACTATTTTTTTTTAATTTTAATATTAATCAACAGTGTCATAGCAAAACTATTGTAGATATTTACAATGCATTAAGGTGACCTACAATGCGATTGCTTTTATTTAAGTTCAAGTTAATTGCGATTTCATACGAAATTGTTCATGGTCAAAAGTTACTGTATAATAACATACAATACAATGTGCCACCTTTAAAAGTATGAATAGTTTAAATAAAATGAAAATGGAAATATCGACAGTTTTTTATTTTTATATAACAACTAACTTTTTTAACATCTATGTCAATAAATCTTCATAATTCCATGTACTTTTTAAAACGAAAAGTTTATCTTTTTGTTTTATAAGTAAACAAATCAAATTGTCCAAAAACAGGCAAGAAAACATTAATAAGTTACAACTTAAAACTAATACGAATTAACTATTAACAAAAACTATCACAGAAATTATTAGGACAAATTTTTGACTAGTCTTTCGATTTAGCCGATCGGGAATAATCTTCTTGGTTTTCATACACAGGTTTCTCATCGCCGTATCCCTCGTCATAGTAGTTGCCAAAAGGTCCTTGAAAGCCGTTGCCGTTGGGTCCTTGGAAACCGTTACCGCTAGGCCCTTGATAACCGTTGCCGTAGGGTCCTTGGAATCCGTAACCACCTCCCTGAGGTCCTCCACCATAGTAGTTTCCATTAAACTGATTGTTGTATGAGCCGAAACCATTTCCAAAGTTTCCAGGTCTGTTGTATCCTGGGTACCCTGGGTTATTGTGGTTGTTATATTGATAGTTGTTTGGGAAGTAACCCGAACCGTATCCCCCGCCTCCAGCGCTAGCGGAGGACTGAGATTGACTGATGCCAATGTTTATGTTGGGATATCCCTGGTTGCCATATCCCTCTTGATACCCACCTTGATGTCCGCCTTGATAACCGCCGTACCCTTGATTATGACCACAAAGACCAAACTTGAAGCAGAGTTTAGACTGGATCAAATGTCGTGGTTGTCGATTGTTGCTGACTGCGCTACTCTCCGCCAAAAGTTCTAAAACACAAAGAAAGCTATGAGTCAATTTAAGCATAACTTTAAAAATATGCTCGATAACCGATAATCAAACATGGTATACCTACTCGTATTTTTACAATACAAATATAAGAATAACTGACTCAGTTCCAAAATAGATAACACGTATTGATTCAATCGGAGTAGATAATTTGGCAATTTCGCAACAAATAAGTAATAAAATTTTATTGCATCTTATTACCGATCGTTGTTCATATTATTTGTAACGGTGTAAGCCATAAAGATGTTGATCTAAAGATGAGATCTCAAATGTCGATTATTGGTAAAAATTACAACCTTCGCAATTGGAGTTTAGGCTATTAGGGGCTATAAGATGTAACGGAACTCTCAAAATTGATTTTAATATTGATAGATGGCGTGTTAATAAACTTCACACACCATTGAAAAGATAAATGATAAGAAGGTAATAATTTAGTCATGAAATTTAATCCTAAAGGAGAAAATTTATAAGGACCAAGTTGGAATATTTGTTACAAGTGTCATTTGCATACACCCTTCAAACTATACCTAAAATAGCAGTAATTATATCGCTGTTATAATTTACCACAATCTTCAAATTCCAAAACAGCAACAAAAATATTGCTGTAAAGTGCTTACAATGTGGGTGACTTTAAAATTTAATATCTTGGAGTTGTATTAAGGAAACAAGTTGCTCCTGTCTAAGAGATCGAAGATAACCATTTTTATGGTAACTTTCCTAGAAACTAGAATTTTTAGATTAGATTAGAATATTTAGATTTTGATAATAATGACATGATTTAATGGTGGTAGAACCAGAACGGTTCGAGGAAGTTACCGCTATACTTGATTCTAGCACCAAGTCTTGCAATGGAAAGGTACTGGTATGTACTGGCTTACATACATCTTATGAAGCGAATTCTTACCCTTCAGGAAACACATCGGCTTTAGGTTAAATCCTTGATTTTTTATGTATGGGAGTAGCAAACGAGCATGAAGCCCACCTGGTGGTAAGTGGCTGCTGCAGCCCACGGACATCTGTAATCAACCCTAGTTAAGATTAACGTCTCATCTAAGCTTATCCAAAGGAATGCCTCGGAAAATTACCACACCTCCCTACCACACTCTCCCTTACCACACCCTTCAGACTACAGCAGCACATAATACTGCAGTTATTAGACAGAAATAGGTGTGGCGGTAGTGCTTCCGGAGTCGAACAACAAAGAGTTCTACCACCTTCACCTTGGCTTTTGAAGTGATAAAGTCTGTTTGTGCAGACTGTTCCGTTCGTTTATTATATGTACAACCTACCTTTAACTTAGAACTTAGAAATTTTAAGAAACAAAACTTAATAAATTAAAAATACGTAATTCTTCAGAGTCGATTTATCAATCGACATTTTGATAAATGTTATTCTGCCGTAAAATCCATTATTTATTTACAGACATGTAATAAATGACCCGCTTATTTTATTTATCAGTTTTAAATGGAATCGCTAAAAGCTTATCTAAGAGAATAAATTAGTTGTTGATGCTTCTTACGTTGATGGGTTCTATTAACGCGTATTAGTTTTAACCGTGAAACAGATCCTGATCAACATACCAAGTAATTTTAGAAACGATCGTACGTACGTTTTGCACTCATACGCACTTCCGAATGTATGCATTTTTAACAAAAAAGCAAACATACAAGATTAATTTTACATAATAAAAATTAAAGGTTAAGCTACTTACCTGCATAAACTATAGTATTTTTACACCCTTAGGTCAATTTTTAGCTCACATACAAAGCTCCAATGCTTAACTCGCATCTTTCATGTGTATCCAATCAACCAATGAGATTACTTCATTTTTATACCTTAGCGTAACTTTGAATTATAGCTCGCAGTCATAGCCAAGGATTGTAGCTAAGCTGTATTTATTTTATATTCATGTGCATACGAGTATGCATGTAATCTAAGGATCGGAGCCGCGAATGCGAGCTCAGGGTGGCGACTAGAGTGGCTCTAGGTTTCTGTACCCAAAAGGTGAAAACATGTCCGTCGTTCGTCTGTCAGTTCGTCTGTTACCAGGCTGTATCTCATGAACCGCGATAGCTAGACAAAATATTTATTTACAGATAATGTATTTCTACAACAAATACTTAAAACAGAATAAAATAAATATTTAAGGGTTGCTCATGCAACAAACGTGATTTTTTGCCGAAACCTTTGTGCTTGAGTCAAACTCACACTTGACGGTTTTTATTAACAGCTTACTTGTTTAGGATTAGCTTCGACTCCGTACAACGCTTAAGCACTTCGCACATCTCAGGCGAAAATGCACCCTAAAACTAGAACACATCAACGCCTAACACTGATTTGTGTATGAGTTACTTTGTCGTTATTAACCTTATTCTTGAATAACAACAAGCGGAACTTGTCTTATGAATGATCTCCCGTGACGCTAATTTTTATAGTTTATTATCTTGCTACGATTTTACGACGCGTTTTCGTTATTGTCGGATCATCTAAACCGGATACTTCAAACATTGGACCATCATTATTTTCTATGACAGATTTCTGTTTTTTCTCTTAAACAAATCACTATGTTCAATGAATTAGTTTTCTCAAGTTATCAATGCTAGTGACAGAATTTTTTGTGCTCCAGTGTGGCCCATAAGTAATTCCCCGAGATGGGCAACGTCTGGCAACGTAAAGAATTGATTAAAAGAACATTAATGTAACGATTTTCTTGAAGCAGTGAAAACTTTGTCGTTTGAAAGTCGGCATTTTACCAGATATTTGGAAGTTAACCCATATAATTTATAATACGCACATAGTATCAAAATTAAATGGGTTGACGGATTAAATGCATTTTGATTGCTTAAAGCTAAAAAAATCAATCATTGTAATTTATACATTCACAATTCCATTTTCAGATATTCAGATATTTGATGTCCATATTTGTTGTACATGTTATAAAATTAAGTTGCTTTTCTAAACTAAGCGATACTTTTAAAATAATTTTCTTTAACGGAATGAGCGATAAACTGGAAAAAATTCTATATTGTATTCAAAATGGCGGAGCACAGTGTGACACGAATAGTTAATAATTTTTTTTCGAGTTTATCAAGAATTGAAAATGATACTAAACTTGTTTTAAAGACTGACTTTATGTTCTTGAATTATAAAGGAAAAGGTTACGTGAATGCGAAGTGTGTAAGGAATGCCGGCCAACGGACGGCATTGCCAGAGATCGCTGTTATTGCTTTGTTGTGCCAGCGACATGAGATAATCAATAGTAATTAATAAAGTATGTAGATTCTGTTCCCTGCAGGAGATGAGTTTCAGTTCTGGTTGTTGTTTAGGTATAATACATTAGTGACTCATAATATTCTGTAATTGTTTAAGCGTGCTTTGTTAAAAACATTTTTTGTTAATACATAGTTCTAGAGACTAAAATGAAAAAGTATCCTCCAGACAAATTATGTAGATTTTTGGAACAGTATTAGGAGGAAAATACGATGCTTAATATTTTCACCATGATTTGTTTATCCGTTAGCCTTTAATACTGTATAGGACATTTATTGACCCTATAATATAACAGTAGCCATCCATTGCCACTGCGTGTTGATAATCGAAATACTCTTTGTTATTAACAGTCGTCATACATGATAATTAAAGAAAGAGGTTATTATTTTGACCCCAAAATACTAATACAGTTTAGCAGAAAGTATTCTCCCGCCAGGTTCTAAGGTCGTGCCAGGAAAACGGCTCCAATGGCCTGTATATATGCAGGATATTAAGAAAACATTGATAGCGTGAGTCTGAATGCAATAGCGCCATCTATTGATGAGCGGCGACAATTCGTCACAAATTGTTAATAACAGTTTACACAAACATGATAGCGAATGCACATTCAATAGACGATTAATATAGGTATAGTGTTGGAACTAAAGTGTTTTAGCGTAAGCCGGCGCGGGGCTCAGCGCACACGTCCGTCAACAAAACTGAACAGCTCTGATGGAGTTGGATTAAACTACATTTGATGCAATGCCACAGGATTATTCCAACTTTCAAAACTACAATATTCATCTTGTATATTCATATGCATTTTTATTCTATGTATCATATCATTAAATTATATAAATCATATTTAATCCATAAATATATTAGAAAGAAAGTTCTGCCTTCGTACAAAACGCTAGTATTTGTAAAAAAAAAAACAATTTTTATCATTTGCAGAACTTTTGTCTGACTCTTTGTCTGTGTGTGAATGGCATCTAATTACTGAATTTATTACAAAGGTCTGGAAAAATATTTATAGTGTATTGATTAAACATTTAGTTTTCTTTTAATTAAAATCTACCTGGTCTATCATATGTTATTATAGTTTAAGTTATCTTACTGTTTTTAAAAGCTTATAAAATCGTAGGGCACATTAAGTATGTACATAGGTTTCAGACCAATATAAAAAAACGTAAAATCGTACTGCATCGTATTTTTTTAAATTGAAGTAGGAGCATTGACCAATTGTGCAGAATGTGTAGTCGAACTACTTTAGATTTTCATAGGCGGCAGTGACCACTTTCCATCACCTGTAACAGTAACCTGTACAGGTGGTGGATGGTACAAAAATCCGTCACATAAACATTACTGAAGCGGCCTAATTTCATAGGTGGCGTGATCGGAAGCGTTAGCTTATGTCCATCTAGGTGTTTATATAATTAAAGTAGCAAACGAGCATTCAGTCTACCTGATGGTAAGTGGTCACTGCCACCCATGATCAGTTATAAGTAACTCTATAAAACAGGGATTCATCTAAAACTGATCAAAAATGCGTTGCCACTCCTGGGCACTGAGATGGTCTAGTCATGTAGATGGCAGGTAACTTTTTTTTATAGTATGGAAGTAGCAAACGAGCATGCAGCCCACCTGATAGTAAACTACTGCCACCCATGGACATCTCTAATCAATCCTAGGTAAGATCAAAGTCTCACCTAAGGTTAGCCACTGATGCGTTGCTACCCCTGAGGACTAAGATGGAATGCCTTGGAAAGTATGTCTCCCTCATCACACCCTTCAGACCAGAACACAGCAGCACATAATACTGCTGTTATAAGGCAGAAATACACTTCCGTGCCTTCCGAAATGCGGGAACTCCTGCCCGATAGAAACAGGTGTAAAGGTGGTACCTCCCTTGTGACCAAAGCGGCTTTACCTTCCATACGACTTTAAATTACCATTATCATTATCCAAAAATTATACGCTAAAATCACAAAAGAAAATAAATATTCAGCTCCTTTTTTATGGACTCTTCTGAAGATTTATAGAAAAGAAAGCAAAATACAGGCAATATCCTCTCTTTAACGTTTACTCAATTTACAAGTCCTCAATTGGAGTTGCACGTGCCGTCCTACACGAAGCGTGTAACCTATTTCTTTCAACTACACTATTTCTCTATTTTGTTTAAGGGTTATTTTATTTATCCTTTCTTGTAAGCGCTTTAGAACACTGACTGAAATTGGAACAGAGTTTTAAGTTTACACACGCTGACAGGATTTGAGTTATGTTTATACGAGAATAATATTCGTTGTTGTGATATTATTATTTGTTTGTTTGTTTTATCCGAGGAATAGAGCAATTTGGGAGGGTTTATTTCTGCATCAGAGCTTTCTCTTCTTATTTGTCTGTCCTTAAATAAAGCGAGAATCGATTTGCTACCATCTATACATTTTCAGTCAAATTATAACTTTACTAGAATCTTCGCAGAATCCATTAATCTGACAACATCTAGCGAATCTTATCGTAGGAAATCTGTCTACGTTATATCACAGTGTTATATCTATAGGTACACATGCATATGTCTGAGTTTATACCCTAGTCGAATCATAATCGGTATCGTATAGGATATTCTCGTATAATCATGTTTTTTTACAATATGGAGAGCATGCAGTCGACCTGATGGTAAGTGGCTACTGGCTATGAACCTCAGGTTGGCCACAGATCCGTGGCTATCCCTCGAGATCTAATTTGATCGCCTTAGACAACTAGGTATATCTTTTTTTCTACAACCTTAAGACCAGAGCACAACAACGCTTAACACTGCTGTTATTAGGCAGATATAGGTGTGGCGGTGGTGCCCCGGAATCGAACCACTAAGAGTTCTAACGGCTTAAAATTATAATATTTTTATCACTAAAAATAAATATATAGTTTGGAAAAAAATCGATCCTGTATATATCACGAATCATATTGTCACTAATATTCGCGCACACATAACACGAGCGTCGTCGTTAACTCGTAACGCGATCATTAACGATATTTCCACGTCACGTTGCCATTCATTAGGCAAGCCGTATGTGTGGAGTAGCAAAGAAACAGAAGGGGACATTTGCTATTAGTACATCGCATAAAAAGCAGTTTTGTCAGATTAATTACTTCTGTGAATATACCTGTAAAGTTATAATTTGACCGAAAACGTATAGATGGTAGCAAATCGATTTTCGCTTTATTTAAGGACAGATAAATAGGAAATTTACAGAGTTTTTTTATGATACATATAGCTCTGATGCAGAAATAAACTCTATTTCGCGAATAAAACAAACAAAAAAAATATAGTATAAGTCGACCAAGCTAACTAAACGAATGTCAAACGTGACGTCACTCGCAAGCTCGCGAGTACTGATGACAAATAAAATAGCAATAATTTTTTTT
>DWLI01003372.1:0-11918 GCA_018249915.1 Cecropterus dorantes dorantes
TACTTACAGATGTCCATGGTCGGTAGTGACCACTTACCATCAGATGGACTGCATGCTCGTTTGCTACTTCAATATTATACATATATATATATATAAAAGTTCAAATGGTCCATTATTAGATACAATAAAACCTAGGTAATCAAAGTTATTAATTTGATTCAATTCTATAGCTCCTGTAAGTACCAATTTATGTGTTTCATCGACTTTAGTTTTAGCAATATTACTAGACAGCCTTCCTTACTGATATTTTCCATTCATTCACGAGAGCAATTATTTTGGGTTCGTTCGCTGCAAGAAGTGTAGTGTAATCAGCGTGAAAGTAACTAAGGAAGATTTCCCAAGGAAAATCCAAAAACCAAAATGACGTGAATAAAAGTATCTTTGAAAAAAAATATAAATAAATTAGTTACACTACTTAAACGTCGCTTGGTGTGTACGGTTCCTAATGTCGTACACGATGTGCCGCACAGTTGTCGAATCGCGAAGACGTGTTTGCGCGCGGCAAAGGGAATCGCTGATGAGAGCCCGCGGATTGGTTCCGTACAACCTTCTTTCTACTTGAAATGTTTCTACTTTGAAAGGTATTGAACTAGTTTCCTTTGGATTTTAGTCAGGAACCGTAGGAAGCGGTTTTTCACCATTCAGGTCTATGATGAAGACAAATTCGTAATTCAATAAAAATACATATCTCTTATTCCAAGTTATACTTAGGCGAAACTGTTATTTTTCTTTTTGGCATTTTTTTATAATTTTAATATTTTAGAGACAGGTATGAGCCCTATTGCTCATTTATAATACTTTACAAAAAATGTATGAACAAATATACACATACAGTATGTATTTATTTGTTCATACATTACTCTCCATCATACTCTCCATCTATTCATACATGCTTTTTGAGGTCCATTTCTGGGCATGGCAGGTCTCTCCCCTATTGGGTATTTTTGTCTAAATTCAAGGTTTTTGGCATACGTATTGCTGACCATAGTAGGTTTTAATGACTGACAGGAAAACGATGCCGAACATCGCCGGAATTTCGTCCCTTAGTCGCCTCCTATGACATCTACGGAAAGAGAAGTTTAGGACCGACACCGCACTACAAACCGCACTTTATATCAAGCTTAATATTATACCTCCATTTTTAAATGGATGTCCATGTGTTTGTTGTCGGATAAAATTCTTATCTGTAGTCTTACGGGTGCATTACTACGCCTAAGAACTTAGTTGAAACACCTCGTTTAAATGTGTCTCACTTACCAACCCTTCAAACCAGAATACAGCAGCACTTAACACTGCTATTATTAGGCAAATAGGTGTGCCTCCAGTGATACTACAAAGGTTTTTACGGCGTTTAATCTATTTCAGCAAATAGCACATAAACATCTTTACGTATGTACTCAAACTCATCGTATGAAGGCCGTTCCTCCTCACAACTAGATAAAGAAGCCCGCATGTCGCCTTTGATGGAAATCCACTGTGATCTGCGACCTGCTCGCTGGCTCGGAAATATGCGAATGACGTAACATCGAGGACGAACGAGGAGGAACCTTGTATCACATCGAGGATAAAAGACTTATGGACAAAAATAAAGCAACATGTAAATACAAACGTTTTGTCTTGTGACACAGTTTTGTATGAAACATCATGACACATGAAACATTCTTTATTTTACCAGTAAATTTTATGTTTCAAAAAATATATAATTTTATTTTGAAACGTGGTAAAAAGAGTACCTATCGATCGTCTGGGGAGGTGCGATACTACTTTGACCGGAATGGTACCTAGCGAAAACTGCTTAAATTCTATACGACAATTAGAAATAATTAACTTCTAAGAATGAATTACATTGAAATATATAAGTGAAGCTAAGAATACTCTGAAATTACATTAAATTTATTAATTTGTACAGGCCTACGGGGGCACCTACATTTTGTCAGTTATTATTTCTATATCATTATTTTTTCTAACACTACCACCGAATCGGAATGTGTTCGTAGAGGTCGTTGACCTCAACCGAGAAATATAGCAATAACTCAGTGAGTTTGGCTTTTTTGTTTGTATATATTTTTAAACCATATTTTTTACATGGACAATAAAAGCTTAAGTGTGTTAAGAACTGCACATTTAATATTCGCTACACAAAATAACCAAGCGCTTAATTAACAAATGGTTGACCGATATGCCAGGATACTGACTCTGTAATAAAAACCCTAAACCGCCTCTAACGTTATACAAGATCAGTACTTAATCTATTCGTTTTACAAAGACCTCAGAGCAGCCCGTACTTAATTACGAAGCACAAAGCCTCGGTTCCAATAGTCCTACTTGCGTTGGCACAAATTCAGACTCAAAAAAGTAACCTAAAAATAGATCGAACCGCAATCCAACAATCCAGTTCCATTTGAAAACAAATCAAAATCCGTTCGGGGATCGTTTGAAACGGTCCTTTGAAAATAGTGAGCTTTCAATGAGTACAAAGGTACAGCAAAGAGCTAATTACGTCACTACGCGGCATCCATTTCAGGTTTTGAAAAGATTCAGGCTAATTATCGTCATGCAGGAGATAGAGAACACTTGAAAAGTATGGCCGAAGATCCGCGGATTGTAAACGTTATTTTTGCCTCAAGTCCCTTTGAATGCGACCCCACTGAATGTCTTTTGATCTGTTTCGATATAATTGGCGATGCTTACAGTGTCATAGTTCTCGTCGTATTCGTGTCAATTGGAAAATGTTTCTTTGTATATGTGGATGTAATAACAATAGGTGAGCCGAATACATAAGCTAATAAAAATCATAGTATCTTACGGTTGCGTGTAGCGTCTATTCTAGTGTAGACTTGTATCGGTAGGTATTAATATTACTATATGCGAGAGTGAACCAAAATATATGGTATGGTATGTAATCAGAGTAGATTTTAAGAGTAATAATAATCACATTGCCTTTTTAGGGCTTACAGGAATGAATTATTTTTTTAGCACATCCTTTTTTATAAAGTGTAACTGTGATGACTTTCTTTTTCATAAAAACCACCCTAACTTATTTATTGACTTGTTCTAAAGATTAATGTCTTTGGTGGTCGGTGGTGTTTAATAAGTAAGCCTGCATTATCAAAAAATACAATCTAGAGCACTGTTTGTTATTATTATTGGCAGTCAATCCGCCAGTTTTTCCAACTGTAAAATGGCTTTTATTATCATAATAAATCTTACAGTAAAAATCAATGAATAAATACCTTTATTTAAAGCAAAGGAACTTGTGAAAAATCTGAAGCGAGCACAGCCTGAATAAGGTAGCAAAAGAAAACTTTAGGGAAAGTTCAGCTACAAAGTGACAGGCCGGCAATAAAGCTCCTCTTTACGGTCAAGTTACTCTGAAAGCAGCCAGGTAACAAAGTTACGAGCCAAGTGCCTATCTGTGTAGCGCACCTAGATTTTAATGGAAAAAGCTGTAATAATTATGTAACTTAAAAGGTGGTATTAAATTACTTTACAAGAATTTGTGACTAATTTGTACGGTTCCACTTTGGAGCCATCGAAGGCATAAATAGGTGTGGTGGACACCTATTCATGCCTAACAACAGCAGTGATAAACATTGCTGTGATCTGAAGGGTTTATTTAGTAAAGAAGACATACTTATCCAAAGCCTTTCAACTATCTAAGGAATCCGGGGTACAACGCATCTGCAAACAAGTATGAGTCGGATTTTATCATTGGTTGGTTATTGATGTCCATGGGCGTTAGTGACCACTTACAGGATGACTGTGTATCCGTTTGCTACTTTACAAAATATGTCTAAAAACAAAAAATCATTTATTTCAAAATTACGACTGAAAAAACAGTTTCAAACATAACATGAACAAAAACTCCGCAATCCTTCCAGCAGCGAGCATCAGACGAGAGGCAGACAGCCAGCCAGCACAAGTGACTTTCATTAGACAAGGAGGCCGAAACAAAAACGAGTGTACGCAACAATTCGCCCTAACTACTTCAAGTTGCGCCCCACCCCGCTTAAAAGCTATTACCGCGCCTTTGATCTCCGCCGCGCCTGATTGCGCTTCGACTGCCCACTTATAACCTTACTTAAAACTATTGCGATGTCTTCAGTGCCCTTAGTACGAGTTTATAATGTTTCATCAAAACAATCATAGCTTATATTTTCGCCCATAAACATGTACATTGCACGTTTTTTATAGTATGTAAGTAGTAAAGGAGCATGCAGCCCACCTGATGGTAAGTGGCTACCTAATCTCACCTAAGGTTAGCCACAGATGCGTTGCTACTCCTGATGACTAAGATGAAATGCCTCGGAAATGTATGTCTTCCTACCAACACCCTTCACACCAAACACAACAACGCATAACATTGCTGTTATTAGGCAGAAATAGGTGTGGCGGTGATTCTTCCGGAGTCGAATCACAAAGAGTTCTACCACCATCAAAACGTTTACGCATTCAGCCATACTTTGCAATGACAGGCGACAACGTAAACAATTGTTTTGAGGAAAATCATGCAACAACGACTGGACTGATTTACATGATATTTTAGGCTAATTTTGATTTCGATATTTTGCACTATTTAAAGATGGCGACTAATTTATGTTCCGTAGCGAAGCACGAGTACTTTAGCTAGTATTTAATAATTTATTACTCACCAATATACATATATAATTTTACCACTAGTCCTATGGCCGTGACACTATTCGCAGTTATTGGATACACTCGGCAAACGTTTCTGATAAAGTAAATATTAAATAAACGTAAATATACAATAATCCTATGACGCTTGATCATGGAGGCATACACAAATTATAAAATATATAAATTTTTGGCGGTAATGATTGGAAACGGTTCCGGCTGGAATATATTTGAAACCGACAGTTAGCACTGATGTTAGATTTATTTAATGGTAGGACAATTTCTACTCTAGTAAAATAGTGAGTCCATAAAAATGATTTTTTAAGTTCATAAAATTTCTAATTCGTAGTCAACATCAGCGTTATGTTGAGGATTTTTTTTGACTTCACGAGTATGAATAGAACGTGTAATGGAAAATGTTCGTTTAATAGGTACTATTTGCATTGTGTTTTAGTGCAGAGGCACTAGAAATTAGACAGCTAAAACCTGGCTCCGTGTAGGCAGTGACCACTCAACGGCATGTAAAGCGAAAGCACTTTACCTCCTGAATCTGCCCAAAAAAATAAACCCCGATATCCGAAAGCCGTTGCCTAACTAAGGATTTCGCCCAGTTCATTAAAAGGTAAAGCGCCTGAACCCTTTCAACAAGGAAAACCCTTTGTCGAAGTTCCCTTAGGCTTAATATCTGGCCAACTTTTAAAAACAAAACAATAAAGCGCTTAAAAATGTCCACAAGCGTGCAGTTCAAATCCACAGGTTTACCTAAAGGTATTGAAGGTAAAGATCAAATATCTATCATCAAATCATAACTCATTCCATACCATAAAGACAAAACAAGTTCTATGAACTAACAAGAAATTAATCTAAACTGGTATGATGACGACTATGCCCACCTTGTAGACAAACTAGCTTTAATTGATCTATAAGCAATTTTGTTACTTGTTACAAGCCTTTTATTCTGTCATTAATAAAATAAAAGTCGTAACTGCTGTCATATTGTTGTTATCCTGAGCTCCAAAGCGTTCCTCTTTGGAGCTAGCTAAAACAAAATAAGTCAAATATATCGACAAATTAGAATAAAAAAGACCAAACACACGGACATCACACTATTTTGCTTTAGCGAAAAACAATTAGGCTTTTCGAAAACCTCAAATTTATTTTTAAAAGAGAAATAAACGAATCAGTAATAGAACATACATATATACGAAATGAACGTTAAAATCGGTTGCTGCTTCATTATTTAAACAAAAAAGCATAACCAAAATAGCTTTGATGCGAAATAAAAAATTCAATTCCGCATCTGCATTTAAAGACCCACCAAACGGTGCTTTGCAAACTTTTTGCGTAATAGTTTTTATTCATCAAAACCAACTACACACTGTAAAAAATCAGACGAAAAAGTCAAACGTACCAATCCACTTTCGACAAAAAGCCAACTTTTTTCCGATGTACGTTTTGATTGAAACATAACGTGAGCATGTGGAACGCTTTAAAATTTTTAAATTCCGAATTCCAACTCAAGCTTGAATTCGATCAAAGCTAGTGTTGCCAGTTTGTTCGAATCGAACGGGATTGGCGCTCTTTTTCAAATCATATTATATAGATTATTATTTTTATTCCTTTCGTTTAAATAAATTTTCGTACATTCACATTCCATTGGTATTTTAGTATGTATTTCCAACTAAATAACTTTCAAAAAGTGAATCTTCAAAGGCCTTACGGAACTTGAGCAAAGCTTGGAAAGAGATCTCTTTTTGCACATTTCTTGAAGAGTCCCATGTCATATACATATTTCAATATAAAACTATCTGTATTCACACTAAGATACAAGGTCAAAAAGGTCGGGCTCAAATCCGAAGTGGTAAAAAAATAACAAATTCTAAGTGTTTCCATAAACCTACACAAAATACATTTCACGTCATTCAAGCATATGTTTTTTTACTCCTGCATCCTGTTAATTCTGCAATTTATCTCATTAAGCCTGGCAACACATTCGCCCTAAGTCGAGACGCAGTCGATGAACTTCGAAGTTCGATCCTGAATTGTTCTTTTGGCGTCTGCGAGTTTTCGGGCTTGAACTGATCCGTGCAATGGACTGTGGTTGCTGTAAACCCCTATACAATACCGTGCATGATCAAAAATTATATTTTAATAAGTATTGTAAACTTGTATACACCACTAAAAATATAAGGTACTTTATTTCGACCTTAAAATAAATATCGTGATATTTAGCAACCTTTCAGGAGAGACAAAAACTATATGTATATTTTGTCTAAAGAATTTCATACAAAATATACAGTTTTTTATCTCTTCTCAAAAGTCACCAAATATCACTTACGCGATATTGTTATATAAGCGACGATATGTGACTTTTAGTTGTATAGATCACATATTTTAATACAAAATAAAGTAATTAATTAAATTCTAATCTAACCATTTATATACAAATTTCGTTTAGAACCGCACTTGTTGTAAAGTTACCTATACCGATAATAGACCATACTTGTGTATAATAAACTGAGATTTTATTTCGCTTCGATAACTAAACCATAGATAAAAAACTTATCCATATTTTATGTTCTTTTCAGTTTAATTTACTACGTGCATTATGTTTTTTTATTTTTACTTTTACCCTTTGGTCGAGTATGTGCCCATGATATGCAAGCAAGCGAAACTACATAAACTATATTGTCGGATAGATTTGCGTCGCCGTATCGAATAAAATAGCGTTCCTATTATACAACTCTCAAAAACTAAGTATCCCTACAGAGAAATAAGAAGTATAAAAACGTATTTAGTGAATCAATTCATCACACAAATACCTATGTAAGAGATATTCAAACACAGACACCAAAGTTTACCTGACAATCATAATAGCCGGCCATTAGTTCGGCATTGGTTGCCAGACACAAAGAAACTAAAGCAGATTTTTTGGGCTGGAATTGATCTGTGTGAGCCGTCGTCCAACAAAACCTCAGACGCAGCACTGTTTGCGCACAGAAATTAACCTTTCACAAGACGGCAGCGCAAAGGACCTATTCTGATAACGCTCTTTTATATTTTCAGACTCTGAAACTCTTTGAACTTTATCGTGTACCGAAAATGTGGATACCGGCCTTTAAGGTTATATACGACATAGCTGGCTGAAATACATGTTGTTTGTTTAGTAAATATGTTCATACTATATGCTCTATAGACTATAAAGTTTCCCACAATCATATTGTTTTGTTTCTATAGAGCACAGGCTCTTTGTACTTTAAAATTACAAGATGTTTGAATTGAACGTATGTTAAACCTCCTTTTTTGAAACCAAGAATTTATTTACACTAATTTCCTCCCAGAGTGACAAGCAGTAAGATGATTTAACAGAATTATGTAGAAATTTGTTAAATGTTAGGCGACAACAATGCTTGTTGCATGAATTCATAATAAACTCGTACTAAAGGCACATATCGGTTACCAAGGGTTTGGACTGCAAACGGTATATATATATATATATATATATATCTTTTCATCTGTATCTACCACTCTATCTACCACAGGTACATAAGAATTTAGGATCTTACTCTGGCTTAGGATCTCAGATTTAATTCATTTGTGTTTGTAGATTTACACTTTTCATGCAATGAAATATCTTTATTGCGTATAGATCTACAAAGACACTTACAGATAGTCAGTTACAATATTTTTTTGCAGTACCACTGGATCGGAACACGATCAATTGAGCAGCACCGGCAAAAAACTCGCTTTGTCTTTTTTATTTGTTCATTATAATCCATTTTCATATTATTTCAAGAAGATTCAGTCCACGCGGAAAGGAAATATAAATATGCCAGAATTTAGAGATAATGTCTTCGCTGATGTCTCCAACATTTAATGTAACAGCATCCATATTCTCGGAATAGCGCGCAAGGGCGGCCGCCGCGGGCGCGACCCAGTTCCTTACAGCTCATTTGCGCTATCCCTGTTTGACATCGCAATCGTCTGGAGATACGACTGTGGCTCGTAAATAAACACCGCTTTACTTCATACGGCCCTTTCTTTAGACTTGATGAACGCGACAATTTCTTGACGGCTTTTTACTCACAGTCGAGGAATTGTCGAATTTCTAGAAGTTGAGAATCAGATTTGGGATAGGAGTCACTTATGTATAGTAGATTTTCTTAAATGTGTGTTTAAGTACTTATAATATACATATAAGTAGTAAATCCAATTTTGCTTAAGTACTTAAGCAAAATTAGATTCTTACATTTCAAGATATGTACATACCTATCTGAAATAATCTCATAGTTATGATAGCACTTAGCATGGTTTTAAAATCCAATAGTTTTTTTTGTGTAATTTATCTACCAGATGTCATAAGGTATTTTAAACAGTGAATAATACACACCCCTCATATTTTGCTTTGTTTTCTGATTTGTAAAATGTTGCAAGATGTTTAATAAGACAGTACTCAATGTCTTCTATATTAAGTACCGTCTTTGACCTGCTTGTAGTAGGAATAATCATCAACATGCATTTAGTTATACTAATATCTGTATAGAATACAGTGATCTAAGATCCGATGAAATATACACACGTTTACTATTGCAAAAACCTTTGTATGACTTTAGGTCACTGATATTACCTATCCGAATAGATAGGTACCTCCGTCAACAGCGCAATCACATGTTGACCGACCAGTCTGTGTCGACCAGACTGACCCTTAATTTGCCTTAGTTTAGTATGATCCCTTAAAACAAGCATTGTTGATTTTTCATCCCATCATTTAAAATTACATTGGCCGAAAGGTATGGCCGAAATTAAAACAAAAACGTGGAGATTACATTGCAGTATATGGACAATAACATAACATTGATTGTTTTGAGGAAACAAGATAACTCCTACTAAGGACACTGACAATGTATGAATTTCATCAGGTCCCGTAAACAACATAAATATATTCTGTGATAATCGAGTTGTAAATATTTGTAAGTCGACATCCGAAACGCCAATTTTTGAATTAAAATTTTATATTGTTTAGTAGTCAGCCAATCTGAAATAGTGAACCTCAATTTGAGGTTACTTCCGCAACACAGATAATAAATACGCTAATAGGGCCGTTATCCGCAAGGCAAACATTCACATAGATAAAAACTTTACAGCTCACAGCTGAAACATAAATAAATACAGTAAACTGGATCATACTCGTAATTCTCACTTCAGAAGCTCCGTTTCGCACAATTAATTTTTTAACGCGTTGTAAATTCGTAAGGATATAATTCAGCCTTCGCCTTTCCAGCACTTGGATAATATCGGGGTTATGCAAGTTATTTTTGAATTTTAAAATGTAGAACACGGGATTAGGAAAGGGCTACTTTGAACTAAAAGTATTTATAGTTTTAAAAGAATCGTTTCTTAAACTCGGTTTATGATTTTAGTTCGAAAAATTAGGATCTATTTTAAGGATTACATAGGCTATATTTTTTTCATATCCTATCTTTATAGAGATGTACCTATCTTTTAAACCGTAATAAGTTGAAAGTGCGAGAACTCTACCAGGTTTGACTTCCGTTTTGAGGTATTATATTTGATTACCTTATTCCCGTGGCTCTGCCCGCTTCAGTTATTGTGGAAAACATATTGTTATTATTTTATTGTATTAGTATGCTTAATTCTTGTCACAGGAAGTAAACATTAAGTTCCAAGATTTTAATTTGTTATAAAGGGTTTCTACTCACTATGTACCTACCGAATAATCTCTAATATGAACCAAATACGAGTATGAACCCACAATAACACTACTATCTGATTCCACTTATTACCCAAATTAATATTTTGTTAGACTCCCCTCTGAAGGCGCACTAACTTCGTGCGTACAAGACAATCATAGGCAATTATAAGTGATGGGAAACCCTGAGACCCCTTGCCACACGACTCTCAACCTTTCCACCCCATGACACTAGGATTGAAAGTTAGCAAATATAGCGACAAATAGAGATTATGAAGACCACTTGTCTAATAGAAATGTCAGTTATGAAATAAAATGTATTGGCCGGTTTAGATAAAAGCGAAGGATATTTAGTTTTAAATTATCATCGCATAGCCGAAACTTGTAAAGCTAGAACCATGAACTTTATGCAATAGGGTCATTTTATGATATCTACTAAGAAAGATTACTTTGATACTCCACTCTTGAGGAGGTCAAATAGCAATTGGATGTTTGTATCGTTTCGCGAATGATGTCGCAAGAAACAGCTAGTTTTATAGGCGTTTAGAGACACCTAACTAACAGTTGCAGCCACATTTTTTTGTGTATCTAACATTGTTAATTGTACCTTAATATTTTATAGCCGAACGAAAATACATTAACAATCAAATAAAGTGCTCAGATAACGTTCTCTGACAAGCTTTTTGTACAAGGTTTTGCTTATCCCGCTGTACACGGCAGGGTGTACCAAAGCAATACTGCTTGCACTTAACGAGAAATAGGCGAAACCACTCGTATGTGGAGGAATGTCTGCTTTTAAGTTATTGGACGTACGAACCATTTTGTCATGTATTTACTACTGGAACTGGAAGTAATTCTTATAATAAGTAGTATTGTTACCATTCAAGATAGAATAAAAAGTAAACGAACTCTAGAATGATTCTGGCAAATAGTAAGCATGTAAAGTGGCTGTGCAATTCAGATATGTCATCATAATTATGTACGAAAACTGAATATGAATCAGACAGGATTATAGAGAAGGCGGTCTTGATTATCTGCCTGAAGTGCTTCAGTCAGGCCCTGGTAGCACATCTGCATAGTCAATAGATATCAATAGATAAAATAAGGCTGTTTACAAGCATCTTTTCTTTGTCATTTCTTCATTACTGGAGGTCGTGTCCACGAAAGTCCCTGACAACATGTATTATTTTCAAATTTCCCAGGTTTTTTTCGGTTTTCAGCTTACTTAGGCCAGTCGCTATGACGAGTCCGGTGAGAGTCGCTATTTAGTCACACCTTCGAGTAGGTGATGGGTCACGAGGTCTCTTTCTTTGTACCTTACTAACTACTACCAAATTGTACAGGAGATTTGCTTATCCGCGATTAATGTGACCAAATTAGCTGTAGATCCCCTGGTAGCAGATGGTCGTTAATTGAGTCTCTATGAAAACTTATTGCAGAATAGACGTATTGCTTTGTTTCTCCGTCCAGGCGAAGCATTATAGCCCCAAGCGAATATTATCGATAAGTGTTGTTCGACCAGGGAGGTAGCACCGCCACACCTGGCGTGAAGCAGTTCTTGCGTTTTGGTATA
>DWLI01003373.1:0-11917 GCA_018249915.1 Cecropterus dorantes dorantes
GTAGTACAGATAATAAGCTTCAAAAATAATAAAAAAAAAAACAAAGTTTCCACTAAAAACTAAAGAGTAAAAAAAAAATTAAATACGATATCCGCCACATCTATTTCTGCCTAATAACAGTCGTGTTATCTGTTACTGTTTTTGTCTGAAGGGTTTAAAGGAGACATACTTATCTGAGGCGTTCTAACTTAGTTCTCAAGGGTAGTAATCGTCTGTAGCTAACGTCAGGAATTATTGATATTATTTGGAGTAGATGACAAATATACATGGAAATTGTCACTTATCATCCGATGGACTGCTCGTTTGCTACTACCATATTATAGAAAAAAATATGTGACTTGGGTTATTGATATATTCAATCATTTTGTGGGTATATCATCTCTATATTAGAGTAACGCACAATTAATAGTATATATCTAGTATTATGTAAGATATTATTTAGGTACGTTATGTTCATAGATATTTAATGAGTATACAATTTTATAACGGAATGTGAAGTCATTGCAGAACAAAATAAGTAGGTCACAATTGTAATTAATTAATCATAATCACTTATTATGTACATGGAGTAATTATTGAATGATTCAGAATGTATGATATGATCGTAATGACCTATTAGATCAGGTACCTACTAAGAAAATGTGGATGCATTTATATAAATGCATTGTGACACCCAGATACATAGGTATAAAATATTATGTCATGTTTTCTAAAATATGTTTCATTACTACTATAGTACCAATACAAACACCATCTCTACAATCAGAAACAACACCAGCACTACTATCTCCAACACCATCACCAACACCACCACCAACTTCACCATCACCACCATCGACTACATGACTTTCATCTCCAGAACCACCTCCACTGATACCAGGGCAACCGCTTCCTTCACCACCACCAACAACACCACCATTACATCTACCTCCTATCACTACCACTATCACCGATCGTTGTTGGAGGTAATATTACAGGGCATCAACAACTCTAACAACAAAACCACTGCCATCACCTACATATATTATATATCACAATATTATATCACGTCATTCTCTCGAAAATATGTTATTACTATAGTACCAATATCAACACCATCAGTACCACCATCACACCGCACTAAAATCCCCCCAGGACCAACTACCATAACTACCACTGACAACACCGCCAACACGCCTACCCCAAACAACACCAAATCGTTTAATGCGGCTAAGAAAATTTCACTTCAGAAATATTGTTATGTAGCGTCACGTTTTTTATAGTAACGCTTTAAATATTAACTTTACTAATTGCATAAAACGAATTAAACTCATTAAAAAACTGAGCTCAGTTTAACAATGCTTCACATCCCTTTCACAAAATATTATTGCAGACAAAATACCGGTTATACTTTTATTGTCCGTATTCTTCCTGCTTTTAACATGACATTAATCGTAACATGTTTTAGCTAACATATTTCTGTCAAAAGCTCTATTTAAAACCAAATCATATCTTACGTTGTACGAACAAATAATTTTATTATTTAAATAAAAAGTAATAATCACTAACTCACTAATTCCATAAAGTAAACACATTGTATACGGAGAAATATTTTTTTATATAATTTCTTACTATTTCATATTTAGTTTTAGGAAACTTTTAGTTCGTTTGTTAAGTTTATAGAATACTAATATATGTAATTGGATTTGTAGTCGGAATTAATATCTCGTATATAAATGGTAATATTTAAATAAGATAATCAAATAAATAATAATATGAAAGTATTTTTTAAAGGTATTAAATTTGTTTTATATTATTATTTATTTAATTATTACCATAATGTAAGATATTATTATATATATAAGATTTTATTTACATTGTTATCGTATTTTTGTTATCTGCTCATTGCGCGCGTTGAGATCTTTTAGTAGCAGAACCGCGTCGAATAATAATGTTGCCGGATGAAATGTAAATAATTATAATATAATATTATTAAAACAAATAAATAAAGTTGTAAATATTTTAAAAATTATATTATATATGTATATAATTATAGGTTAAATACTTACTTTAGGTATATACAAAAATAATTTACTGTTAATTTAAATGCACAATAATTGTATAATATTGATTAAAGTAAATGCATAGATCTAGTTTAAACATTATGTTGTAAGATATCAATTTAATCTAATAGCTTTAATTCGAAAGGTATGAATTTTCATACACTAGATACTTGTTTAAGTTGTCTTAATGTTTATTTTGTATTAAGTTCCTGTGGCCTTATATGTGATTGCTCTCGTTATTGATTGAGATAAATACGTGTAAACCAATTTTCCCCTTATGTATCATTCGTAATTCTACGACTACGGGTTTCCATAACTTGTAATGTGATTTGTCTTAAGGCGGAGATACACTAGTTCCTACTAGCTTAAATAAAAAAGTGAGTGTGCACTGCACACACGGCAAAAGTGGAATTTCTAAAAAGTAGCCTATGACATTTAATAGACAAATATAAAGTAAAAATTTATAATATATTGGAGTAAGCCCATATTCGGACATCTTATTTCGTATACGTATACCAAACTTGAGCTCTTATACAAGCTACGAAGTAAAATCGTGATTCAGATAAGCTTGCAGCGCTTTTTAGTTGTAACGCGGACAACTGTTTTTGTTACGAATGTTCGTTTCATCGAGTTTAAAATCACAACAATTTCAATGAAATCTTACTTCAACAAAATGTATTTCTTGGATTCAGAGTAAGTGTGAAAGATTTTGTGTGGTTAAGAAGTAGCAAACAAGAATGTAGTGTACCTGATACCGAGTAGGCACTACCGCCCTTGGTAACCTGTACTGATTCCCAAATAGGCTACAAATCTTACCTAAGATTGTCCCTAAATCGAAAAATTATTTAGGTCGTACATTCTCTACGGTCGCCCAATTTCTATCTTCACCTTTACTAATGCGAAAAATAACTTTTTAAAGGTAAAATAAAATCAAACTAGTCCAACGTCCATGTTATGTATGTCTTCGATTGTTTTATGTTATTATAACTTTAAAGTCAGGTAGGTTAATATTCATCAGTTCATCAAACAGTATACCATATATTGCATATGATAAATTCTATACCAGAGATATGGATAAATGAGAAAATAACTTCTAAATTGGCATTAAACAAACTCCGCTTATTCCATTTTCTTTGACAGCTTTGACAGTTGAGTATGACTTGTATGGCAGTGGTCTAGATCTGTCATAATAAATATCTGTAGTGTCCTGCTCACGAAGTGCATGTCTCTGCATATGTAATATTTTACTAGATAATGACTTGATTTAGTCTGTACACCTGTGGCTATAAACTTTTCTTCTTATTCGTTATTCGTTTTGTTATTGAACTGGTATAGCTATTTTGTCCTAGCAATATCAATATTTTATTGTCCAATTCTTAGATATGAATCTGCTTTCAAATTGTATATATCGGCATAAAGTTGATTTAAACTTTAAACTTACCGACTGATCCCCAGTCCGGATACGCTCTGTTATTAAACCAGCCATCGTAGCGCTGTTTTTCGTAGAATATTTCTGAAAAAAAAAGGAAATTTTAGTGTATTGTTTCGCTTTTACTATAGTAATAAGTATTCTCATCTGTACTGTGATTTTTTAGAGATTTTAACCGGGAATTCCAGATATTTTTACGCAAGATTTTAACAGATTACTCTTTGTAATGTGTTATAATTTTAGTATAGCGTGTCGCGTACAAATCGCGTCATTAGTTCCTTAAGGTTGATAAGATTTTAGGAATACACATAATTTATATTTGTTTAACACTTAATTAGTTATGGTTTTCGCCTAAGGTCAATATTTACGGCCAATTAAGCCACTTTAGGTAAAGAAATGTAAGCTCTGCAATATTCGGTAATGACATTAAAAGATAAATAAGTAAATTAGTTTAAATGGCAATTAATTAAATTTGTTATTAAGTTTTATGTGGATCAAGCGAGGAACGCATATAAATTGATCATGTTTTTGTTTACCGTTCCAGATCGGTGTGACATCGAGACCTCGAGCTCGTCAATATAACCTTAATGCATCTGTAATGATCTTAACGCATTCACAAAGTGATTCTTTTTTAGATTCGTACCCATAATTCTTTATTGGGTGGTTATTTATTGTTGAAAAGAGCAAACTTATACAATTAATGACGGGAAATAATTAGTGAAGCTCATCAATCATTATCACCATCAATTCTGTATCATTTTGACAGTCCTGACTGTCAGAATGACACAGAATTACTACTTAGAATTATTACCTACAAAATGTGAAGTTTCAAATAACTGTACCGCCTTCATTGTAACCAAATATAATATGTTTAATTTGTGTTCAAGAATTCAATGCTATTACACTACTGGACCATGTATAATATATATACAAATACAAAGCTTTTAAAATGCTTTTAGATGTAAACATTTATGCAAAAGGATAAATAGAATAAAAAAGAAAGAGAATCGAGTATCCATATTTTTAAATCCGGATAATCCTCGTATGTAACAAACTATAAGATTACTCTATAGGTTAATACATTATTCAATTTATTTAATACATTGACCATGTACTCGTGTATGCAATAAAATCATGTCAGGCAAAAAACCTAAGGCTATTGTAACTCTTACTGGTAAAAACAATTACAAGCTTAGAAACGGATGTAAAATATCAGTATACCATAATGCACCTGCGCTTGCGTTGCATGTATGTTTCATGACCAATTAAAATTACAATCACGTAGAAAATTGTTATAAAATTACACTGCAATGCTTAGGCGGTGTTTGCACTAGTTTTTTTTGTTATTAGAGTTATTAAATTATTTTGTAATATACTTTATTTCTCCAGAATTAATGCAGCTGAAGAAGCAAAGAAACCACAATGGTCCTTGACTACGATTATCATATATGTCAATTGTTTATGTTTCCCAAAACAAATTTAACGTTCAATGCCTTTTCTTCTAGGCTAAGACTTTGTTTGCAATTAAGTTATAAATAATAAAATGCTACTTCTAAACCTGAAAAAGTCGTAACTACTTCGCAGATAAATATATACCACGAAGGTGGTAGAAATCTTTATGGTAAACTTCTAGGTTTAGCTGTCATACTTACTGCGTGACTGAGATTGCAGAATCCACAACTATAACGCTAACTATAAGTGTAAAGAAGGTTTAAAAATGAGGAGCCTTTGATTATAGTTGATGATACATATGTATATATTTTAAATATTTAGTTGATGGTTAATCGACTAATGTGCGTTCAGTCTAGTAGAGTTACAGCCTAACACTTTATATGTAATGATTATAAAACATTGACATGCTCGGTATTTGGCTGTACGGATTTTTATGATTTATTATGGTTTTATTGGCTGCCAATCACGGCAAGTGAAAAAACTGCAGACCACTTATGTCAATTGTGAAGTTGTTAAAATTCTGCCCCACTTATTAGAAATCTTTAGTCCATGCAATGAATTTCTAAGCAACTGATGTAAAAGGGTAAGAGTTTTTTGCGGGTAAAATGTAAATTACACGTATATCTACACGTGTTGTACATGTCATATTTGAATGTACTACACACATGCTTCCATTTCATAACGTTTCGATAGATTTCACATTCTCTTTGCTGTCCCACTTCGACAAAACAGGAAGGTGCTACCTCGTAGACACATTTTGTCATCGCGTATCTTAAATCTAATGAGGGATCGAAAAAAGTCGACATGTGACTGACATGTGATCACGATGACATCGTGATAATGAATTAAAAGACATGTCGCAAATACAATGAAAGACTGATAACGTTATTAGCAAACTGTCAGTAGCCTATAATAGTTGACAAGCGGTGGGCGTGCTAGCAACACAGTCAAACTGAGCATCAGAGGCGCTCTACTTTCGTAACATGCAAACAGAAAATGCTTTCTATGTGTCGTCCTTGTGGTTGAATATTCTAAGGCCAAATTATAAGAAAGTTTAGCAATAGTTTAGTAACTATTGCTAACCTTGAAATATTGTTGGTAGCATTATTGTTAATAATAATAATAATAGATCGCTTATATTCATCTATTTATTGAAAACTAACTTTTTTATTTGACTTGATTTTTGAATATTGCATAATATTAATGATATTAACTAAAATATACATCTAAAAATATTTTACAATGTTAATATCTGAACTTGTACAGAAAATTATTCTAATTATTACTTATATAACAATCGTTGAAAACCTTAATATTACTAAGAAATGAATCACGTATCGACCTATTTAATTGTTATATATTCGTTCATAACTTTGCAATTGTAAGCTTTACTACTATTATGGCTCGACAGTGCCGTAATAAATGGCCTAAACAATCAACTGAATCAATTAAGTGAATCACGATGAGCGTTTAATTTTATAGTTTCTTGGATCTAGAGCCATCAAAAGGATAATTTATAATGCTCGGATATCCTCCACTCACTTTTGCTGACAGCTTTTAAGTGGGTTAAAGCGATACGGGCACGCATATAAAATTAATGGCTACAGGTTAGTTTAATCGTATTTGAGCGTTGCACATCACTATTATATGTTGTAGGTACGCAAATCATTGAAATGATTGACGTAATTTTTACGATGATTTGCGTATCTACAACATATACGAATAATAGTGATGTGCAATGCTCATTGAGTTAATTAAATAAAATTGGAAATACCTTATTAGGGCGAGGATGTTGTCCTAGGGCTATTTTTAAACGCTACAAAAGTGATGTTTAAATGTTTACGGATTTTGCATTTTAATAAGACGAGTAGCAATTCATTACGTTGACTTTTATTTTGGAACATCTTATTAATAATACTTCGAATTATTCTAGTATGAGTGTGTCGACATGGATAAGGTACATAAGTAATATTTCAAGAAACATATTTAGGTTTGTTTTAATAAATTATATAAATTAGTATTTACATGTTTTTTTATTCTACAAACTTCCATCTGGTGAATAAACCAAATGGTAAATATACGATTATATAATGATATAAAAATATTATTTTAAATAAATAAACGACTAAGTGCCCTTTATAACGAATTTATCACGTTTACTTAAAACGATAATAGTTTATGCTTCCGCACATCTTTGCAAAGTACATTGCAAGGTATGGCCTAAAACTAAAGTGTTACCGTGCAATGTACACATCAATGTATGGGTGAAAGCTTAAACGATTCTTTTGGAAACGCAATTAATTCGTTGTAATGGCAGAGGTAGGAGATAGTATAAAAAAGGGAAATCATATGACACATCTGACAGTCAAATATATCTAAGTTGCAAATAGCAATCTATTAAGAAGAATTAGCATTATGTTCAAGTCTGTTTCCGTTGATCAGTGGTCAATTTTGTAAGGTCGTAAAGTGACTATAGATCGACAGAGGAGGTACCACTGTGTGGTGTAACAGTTCCAATGCATTTCGGTGCATTTCTTATTTTTATATGAGGCGACCACCTTAGTCATCTTGGACAGTAACACCTTTTTTATAGACTGTAGATTAAAATTTTATTTGATATGAAGTTGCTTACAGATGTCCATTAGAGGTACCACTTACGTACAAGTGGACAGTACTTGTTGAGACTTTAATCTTATAAAAAAAATAAAGTTCTAATTGAGCCATAAAGGCATTGGATGTTTTATAAATATGTTTGATTCATGCTTTAAGGAAGTAATTATGCAGCTGTTTACATAACGTTAATAGTCTTACATGAATGCGTAGGTAATTATATTATATGTGAGATACTGCAAATTCCATATTTGATTTATATTAATGTCTATATTGAATCTTCTTGACTATATAAGCATATTAAACGTGTTAGTAACAAGCATTGAAGGAATATGCAAATTTGGTAGGCATTCAATTTATACAAAACGCAGCGTTTAATGATAACATCATATACTCGTATCTCATTCATGTTAAGTTAATAAACTAAATAAACTAACTAAACCGACAGACTTATTCGAATTTTTATTTGCTGTCAAACGATTGACAGTTACGTCGAACGCCATAAGTTTACATTACAAAACGTTATATTATCAACGTTTGGTAGGTTTTTATTATTCCGCGCAACTTTCTTACTATTTTCTTTTATAACAACCTTTTCTTGACAAAAATAAGTACTTACAATAAGAAATAATTAACGAAATCGGTCCAGCCCTTCATGCGTGATACACGCGTACAGAATTATGTCGGTAAGAGAATTAGATAGAACGAAATGCACATTAAATATGTCCATACAATATTGTACATTTTACATTAATATATAGAATATATTTAAGCATTTATTTGGCAAAAAAATAGGTAAACCTTGCATCTTTCCTAACACTTATACTCTATATCCATCTTAATCGAGTTTCACTCGTGCCGTGTGTGAATTTCAGACACATTTTTTTTCTTAACAAAAGGATTACTTACGAAACAAATGTTGTGTATATTATTTATTTTGAAATTACTATTCAAGTATGCACCTTTTTATTAAATTTGACTTCAATCGCGTCTAAAATAAATGATTAAAAATACTTTTGGCGATGTTTTTCCTGGTTTTATATGATACGGTGTGTCATGCTTTATTTGCAGGTATCTTTTTGCAGATATATTTCATTAAACAAAGATCCGCTTACGTATAGGCGTCCTCACGTTTCCTAATACGCCTCCGCTTCAGGGCTATTATGTAGTTTTTGCGCATATTCATCACAAGAGGATCCGTGTTGAGTTCCGTTGTAAACCTTGGTACTATATCAGTGTCATCGTATGTATAGAAACGATTTGTGAATCATTATTGTGTTTTGTTACATCTTTGTTGTTCTGAAAATAAATGCATCTTATGTACGAAAAATAACTTCAGGTAGGTTCTTTAGAAACGAAACGACATTGAATGTTATGGTAACAAGCCGTTTTGTGAAGTTCTTTTTGCTAATTTACTTTGTCCATCTGTCCATTCACTAGCCTTTTGAACATACGCGTTCACTGTTGGACATACGCGCTTCTAATAAGCGTTTTGACCATAGTCTCCGCACCAAGCATACGTTTTGGTGACAAGTTGTTTTGTGAAGTTCTTTTTGCTCATTTACTTTGTCCATTTGTCCATTCACTAGCTTTTTGAACTTTAGCCACTGCTGTCTATCTCCTGGATATGTTTCCACTAGTCGCCTTTTGCGATATTCCAAGAGAAGGAAAGGTTGTATTCAAAACCTATACAACACAGCGCGATTTATTTTGTAGAACTAAAGAACATACATTAAAACATTTATTATTATTAATTATTATGACATATAAACTATTGAATAAAATTTTATTACGAATAATAACGATTTGTATACTTATTAACCGGCTTCCTACGTAAGAGAAATTATCTATTCGCCACGTTTTTTTTATGTATGTTCAGGCTGCCGCTATCGATCGACACGGTTCGAACGGCAAATTTTTGGCAGACGACTTCAGGACTATGTCTATGTACTAAATCAACATATATTTGAATAATTTTTAACTTTTCTATGGCATGGAAGTCTGTGATATTTTTTGTTATTTTTTTCTATGAATATAATATTTTTGAAACAAGCGTGTCGCAGATACCGACGTAACTAATTTCTTCTTAACAAGACTACTTAGGTATTGTTATTCGCTGCTTTATACAGGTTTGGGTACCATAACGGAAAAAGAAGAAGGGCGTGTTTGCTGGCACACTTTTACATGAGGCGATGATCTCAGTCCTCGGGAGTAGCAACGCATCTGTATTTGACTTCAAACAGAGCTTATGTTCTATATGAAGTTCCTTACAGATGTCCATGGGCGGCAGTGACCACTTACCATCAGGTGACTTGCATGCTCGTTTGCCACTTCAATATTATAAAAAAGCAAGATTCTGATCCTATCGAGAGCTGATTACCATATTTTATGAACATCTTCCATTAACTACGGTGGTCATTTCCTATTAGACGGATTGCGTAAACGAGCGTTCAATCTATGCTACAAAATATTTCATAAAAATCATTTTCATTTAATTTCTTGTATATTTATATTTACCTAAGTAATAGTGGGCTTTGGTGTTTACATACTATGTCGCATCAAATTAACGTCCTTCGCTTTCACACTCGATCTCCCATGTACACGACGTGACCAGCTGCGGTGTGCGATTACCTTTACCGGTTTTGGAAATACGGTCTAACAATACTAGGGCGTTCACTCGCTTTCATTTATCATGAGAATATTTAATGATATGAGAGGAACGCACCTGTTTTCGATTATAACGATGTTTAGTTTCTATAGTATTAAAGAGTTTATAACTAGTGGTTTTAGACTTATCATGAGAATATAAATACTTTTATCCATAGGACCCATATGTGGTCGAATTTGAGGAGGTTACTAGTAGCCACGGTAGAGTTCTATTATCGTCCTGGCTCCATAGAATACCAAATATTGTATTGTCATCCGAACATATATACGAAAAGTTTCATTTTTGTAGGACAGCTACAACTACTTCAAAATTGACAAATAAAGATTTTTTTTGCTGATTAGGTACTAGTGAAGCCTATATAAACAATGTAAAATAGATTTTAGAAAATCATTCATTATAAACATACTAAAAAATAGTAAAATATATAAATAGTAACTTCAAGTCAAAGATCGTATTAATTTTCAGATGTATTTACAGATCATTCCCATAATAACGTCGTAACTAAGTCATTTTTATATAGAACCAGAAAATTGATGTAAGCGTAATAAATCTTGCCGATTATAGTGAATATTAAATTAAAACACACTACATGAAGTCAATAATTTAAAGTCGACGTGAAATAATTACAATCAACGAAGAAATTGAATTAAATTATTAATTTAATTTCGTATTTAATAAATCATTAATTAAATTATGTCTACCGAATTACCAGTACTGCCTTTTAAGCTGCATAATTGCTTATCAACACATGCAATGTGATCTGATTACGAACCACAGGAAGTAAAATGGTTCTTTGATATTAAAAGCAATTGACATTTAAATATCAAGCTGAAAATCCGGACGTAGCGTCAAACTCGTGCGTTGGAAACCACTTTGTTTATAGATCACATTTCAATACTAGTTTTGATTTCCTTCTTCACCTACCCAATGACATTTAATTATGTTTTACTTATCAGTGACCGATAATTTAAAAGCCAGAAATGACAAAAGTAAATATAAATATTATCAAAAAGCAGTGAGCCGGTCTGTCACGAATAAGACTGGGATTCAAATCAAAAATAATTTATGTTGATTAAAATTAAATAATATACCACAAGGAAACAACTTTAATTATATTTGTTTTTAACAGTTTATATAATAAATAATAACTTCAATTAATTTTAATTCGATTGGACTGAGGCTAAATACATTTAAGTTAACATTCACAACGAAAATTTATGGGCAAATATAAATTATCTTTGCAATTTCAATCATAATTTAATTTACAACTATATATTATTGCAGCCAAAAAATAATAAGATTGATAAAATGGGTGCCGTGAAATCAATTTTGTAAATTGATTTCACGAGGACCACAATTATTGTGATTGAAACAATACTCGTAACAAGTTGTAACAACCAGTTTACTTGCCAGATTTAAAACGTAAAATGTACGCCAGTTATATTTTAAGTAAATCAAAAAGGTATATTCCGAAATAATTCATAATTGACGGATCAGATAATAACAAAGTGACGCAGACAATACTTTTGTAATAAGTAGATATTTATTGGGGATGAAGATGCAAGAGAATTTAAGTCGCATATTTAAAGTCTGAAGCTATAAGGGAGGTAACACACGAGCCTCACTTCATGTCAAAAATCGTCGGTAACGCTTGTTGACGACTGGCGGCGACAATCGTTAGCGTAATTTTAAAAAAAGGGTACAGTGCCATGTAGA
>DWLI01003374.1:0-11915 GCA_018249915.1 Cecropterus dorantes dorantes
AATGCAATATTTTAGTATTGACTGTACTTACGAATAATAAAAAATAATCCCAGCAGTCATAGGGACTGTCGATGGAAATGAAAACTTATAACTTAGTATTTAGTCTTAAAATTGTCAATTTTATAATATTTAAATTAAAATCGTCAACATAAATGTACTTTTCAATGACTGTACAAGATTACGACAAAATATTAGTATATTTAAAAAAAAAATCAATTAATATATGTATAATATTAATTTCAATTGCACTTGCACTTGATTTTTAACAATATTCATTGTTTTAGTATTATTATAATTAAATTCATACGTTTATATGTATATGTATTCATATACACAGGCCACGTCGGTGTCGCGAACCCGTAACTTTTTTCTCTACCGAAAAGTGCTTAACGCGGGTAAAGAAGTTTTCGCTTATTATGTTACTAAAGTTTCAGTATAATTCGTCCAATATGATCAGTAGCGTAACGTGGGTTTATGCCGCCCAAGGCGGAAGTAGAAATTTTAGTTGACCAAAAAATGGACTATGTAAATTGACGACCAAAAAAAAAGGTCGGTCAACCTAATAAAAAGGACGGCAGGCCCTCTAATTATGCCGTCCAGGATCGCAAGATATGAAATTTTGCCGCCCCTAAAAAGCGCAGCACGGGGCCCCTCCGCACCTCCCTCTGCGCTACGCCACTGATTATAAGCTGTAGAAATCTAACAATTTTACTTATACTGATAAAGCGATTAGTCAACAAAACCAAAGATTTACCGGTTACCTACTCCAGAAAGGTTTCCATTTCGGGTCGGTTCGTCTGAGAATGGTCATTATTTTTTACGAAAATAAGGTGGCATGGCTCATGATGAAAAAATACTACCATAGCCCGTCGATATTTGCTGAAATTTCTATGTGTTCAGCTAGTTGCATTGTTGAACTTGGAGTTTGAGTTGGAACTTCTTGAATCAAATGCCTTTCACAATACAATACCACCTCTGAGATTGACAGCATATATCTGTCAGCCCATATTTTCCATGCCACATGCAATGCACACGTGGAATTTAGGATATAATTTCTTTCATACCACAAAATGCTTACCTGTAACCCTTCTTGCCACGTTCGACGTAATCATGTCCAGCATTAACATGGTGTGCCTTCTTCTTGCCGCTCTCATTGCTGGCGTGCTTAGCGTTGAACTTCCCGTAGCGGTGGTGTTCGCCGCTCTTGTGGAAGTCGTCGTAGAACTTGTGCTCTTTGTGGAACTCGTCCTTGTGGTACTTATTGTGGTAGCCTGTAAGCCAGAAATGGGTATAGTTGGCGGAGTTTCAGAATATGGTAAAAGTCAGATTCTATATTACGAATATGTATATACGACGAGCTGCGTGGCGGAGTGGTCACCATACCGGTCTGACGCGCAATGGGTTCCGGCTTCGATTCCCGGCCAGATAGGCATCAGAATGATGAATTTAGATTTCTGTTCTAGGTCTGGGTGTCTGTGTACTTGTCTTTGTGTGTCCATGGCACCCGCGACACAGGAGAAAATCCTAGTGCGGGGCTATGAGTGTGCGTGAAAGCGTGTATATTATGTATACGTTTATGAATATGAATACGGATAATAAATAGGCATAACGTAGAAAGATAAACGTACAATAAATGTAAAATAAAGACAATAAGTATTGAAAATATTGTTACAGATTTTTTGAAGATTTAAAGTATTTGATCATTAGTTTTAGTTTTCTTAAGTAAGACCAACACTGACTAAATCATTGATCGAAACGAATATCACTGGAAAATTAATTTTATTAACAACCGTTTCTTATTTACTTTCTATAAATTTCTATTTCTACGTCACAAAAAATCATTTCATACTTATTGTTGGCGCTAAAAATTATTAAGTAATAGTATACCCACAATTAATTATCTAGCTTAAGATAAGCCTTTTTACTCACTGAAAGAGAATTTGAGTACCCATAATACAACTATTGTTATCAGAATACAAAGTAGTTATTACGATGATGGCTTAACAGCTAAAGTTTCTAACTAAACCAATAATGATACGGTTGAAGCCAATTTTCTCAATTACGTCTGAGGTCAAACAGCCAATGCGAATAACAAATAACTTTATGCAACAGGTACCGCTTTCACTCACCGCAAAATGTAACATTTTCAATGGTAATAGCCAATTATTATTTATATTTGATAACGAAGGTAAAACTCATCGTTTCTTTAGTGAAACATCCTGGTTACAAATGACGGAGACACTAAGGGGTATAAGTATAATGTAGTTCCTTACTCATTCACTCTCTAACTTAGTAGGAATCTAATTGAAGCAGCAATACATTTGAGTTTCATCTAAGTTTAGAATTATTCATTACCATTTGAGTTTCATCTAAGTTTAGAATTATTCAAAGAAATTTAGTAAAAATCTTTTTTTGCGATTTTGTTTTTATTTTATAACATTGAAATGTTTATATTTATAATCAACCCCAGATAACACCAAAGTCTTACCCAAGGTTCGCCATTGGTACTGATGAGGGCCTAGTTGGAATCCGGGTATCCAAGGATACTTATCCTAAGAATCCTCGGATAAGTATGTCTTTCTTTATACCAAAACACAAGAGCGCTTAACATTGCTATAATTAGTCAGAGATAGGAATGGCGGTCGTGCTTACAGAATCGAACGATAACAATAAATGTGTAATAATAATAATCACAAACTCATCTAAAAAGTAAATTACCTAAAAAACACGCTTTTTCTAAAAAAAAACACGCTTTCTACAGTCATAGCAATATTGCGACTAAAATATTGTGAATATATTTTCTGCTATCTCGGCAAGCGAAATTTACATTCACTTTAGTTTATATTTCACGCAGAAATTTGATAACTTAGCTTCGGTTTTAAAAGATTTTCACAATTATAAATTTCACTTTCTAACTTACTATAAACTTAACTGTATTTCCAAGTATTTACACATAAAATGAGAGAACATTGGGCTTTAGTGAGCATTCAAACTTACCTTAAGTTTTAGGTAACTTTGAAGCGGAAACTATTTTGGTAAACAATAATCCTTGAATTTTAGTAAATTTAATATCAGAGGTAACAATGAGCTCTGATGCTGAACAAATAAGAAGTATGAAACTAGTAATATTCAAAGTTACAAGGAAATTTTACCCAACTTGACGGAATTGATATTAATAGAAAACATCATTTGTACATACATATATTCTTCTTTTAGCCTTTCATAATATACAAATATTATGTTAGCCTCATCCTCAGCCTCATTATATAATTATCATATTTAATGAAAAATATTAGGACTTAAATTAATTTACCAAGTACGTATTGATAATCGTTATTGGTTACTTTTTATTTTATAAAAATATTCAAATTATTTTATTTTATTGAAGCTATAGAAGATTGTACTTGCCTTTGGTCTTATGTCCCTTTTTATGGCCTTTCTTTTCACCAAAATGGGCACCTCGTTGTCCAAACGCTTCTTCCTCATGTTCGCCTTTATGACCTGCTTCATCATGGTGTTTCTTCTTCTTCCCCTCGGCTTCTTCATATTCTTTGCGGTGATGTTCATCAGTCTTGAAGCCTTTAGCACCTTTGTCTACGTGATGGTGCGATTTGTAACCTTTGTTGCTCTGTAATTTGTTCATAGAAAAAAATATTTTTAGATTTTAAAGATACTGGTTTTGTTACGTAGATCATACTTTTTAAATTCATATTGCTTTTTATTTAATTATTAGTAAGTCTGGTTATCTACACTATTGCATTTTATTTTTTTAGCTGATTGGTGGACCATCGCTATTGAAAATTATATATCGTAGAAAACAATGCATTTACTTCGAAGATTAATAAACATAATAAAAATATCAGATTTTTTTTTCAATTTTGATTAAGTTTTTTTTTGTTTTATTATTTTTATGACATTTTATGGCTTAAGCAAGACTAAGTCGTAAAAATCAAAGGGAATAATAATTAAAAAAAAAAATAAACAAAAAAAATAAAGCCATTTGAATAAAATAGGATAGAAGTGAAAACAAACAATATATTAAAATGACTTAAATGAAGTATTACAAAATAGAAAGTGATACAATGATATGCACATCACAAAATGCACATGCAAAGTTAGTGGAAACAATTCACTCGGTTAAACTTTAAACATACCTATTGAAGTGTCTTTTCATCCTTCTGAAGCTGAAGACATCACTTGATCTTATAAAACTTAAATATATCAATTTCAAATCAGATATAACTTAACCTGTAAGTTAGTTTAATCAATGATGATTAGCTTTCTTACCTAATGAATAAATAAGCGTATTATATTATTATTCTTTTATTTGTATATTTGTTGATCACACTGGATAATTAAGTTAGATGAAACTTTTCTGGATTAGTACGTAAACTTCAGTTCAGTATCTACCCGAATATCGGAACGAATCTTGTCGTATCATAGTCTGTCTCAAATTATTTATTTGCTAATTACTGAACAAAAATATAATTATAATGACAATTAAAAATGATGCATTACTAATGAATTTAGTCGTTTTTTTTTTCTTTAGACATGTGGCAAGTTACAATATTATGCTAAAGTTTCAAAATAACATTTCACTATAGTATATTTCATGTCTAAAACTATGAGAAAGACAGACAGACTAATAGCCAGAGATTTATTTATTGGCTTAGATGCCAAGTATACTTAGCTCCAATTTTACGAAGAAGTTTTGAAAAAACCCGCCATTACAAATTTGTTTCCATGATCAGCACAAAATATTGCAAAGAAAGATGCACACGCAAAGCAGAGTATCTTCATCATCCTACGGAGATTGTAAACTTACACATTTTTGCTTAAACAATTTGTCTTTATATATATATATAGCTATAATCATGTATATTTTTCTTATAAATCATCAATTATAAATCATTTATATATAAACCCTTATAGACGTAAAATCGTCACGCTTATTTAAACATTAAGAACATGTTCATGAACAAGATACAGGTTTCTTTAGAATCTGTAATCTTTTCCTACAAAAACTCTAAGACTGAAACACATCCCTATGTTAGTGATAAGATCACCTATTGGACCTTGTACTTCATGTGTTTTATATTTTTTATATGTATCGTTTAGTGTACAATATACATGTCTTGATGGTATTGTACAGTATCAAATATGAAGTGCATTGTAGCACTTCAGGAATAACTTTCAAACATATCTGCTCTCCCATAATAATTAATTCCCCGTGAATTTATCACTATTTAATTTACTTTTAATAGACATATGAATTTAAAAGAATTAGAGTACCAAAAATAAAATGCATGTTTGTAATTATCAAATTTAGAATTATTTTTGATCAGCGCTTTAAGCCATGCGCATCCTTGATTCTTAATTTGAACGCATTGGATAAACGAAACCATTTTCTAACTCTTGTAGCAGAAATAATTTTGTGATCGAATAATATTATTGATATCATGTCACAATCTTTATTTTTTATGAACATTTTACTGAAAAATAATAATATTGAAATCACAGGTAGACAGACACACCAAGTTTCATTTATAGGCGTACATATCAACATTGGCAAAGAGGATAAATAGCAAACAATATTAGTCGTGGAAACTATCTTGAAGATGGCAATTTACTAATACGGTCTTGGCAAGAGTTTCTATTTTTACTGGTTCATCTCATTTGTACAAGTGATATTAAGGTATATTACCGATGCTTACTACTGTAATTTGTCTAGCATTACATTTATATTTAAGAAACTATAAGAGTTATCGAATTGGTTGAGTAAAATTCAATAATGTTACATTATATACATATATTGCTTCTACAAAAGTCTTCATGACAAATATTGCGAAAACGTGTCATGTTCGTTTTCTAATAACTTACTAGCATATTGAATATGACCTATATATTTCCGTAGCCATTGCTTTTATACATATTGACGTAATGTTGAGTTTTTTATTGAACAAAGTCCAAAATATCAAATGTTAGATAACAGAATCTGTGTGAATTGTAGCATCAATAGATATATATTTACGAATTCGAACATCTCATTAGTCTTAAGGTTAATGTTTCCGAGTATTGACATGATTAATTTACACTGTAACGCTTTGTATCATACTCTTTTGAATGACACTCTCAGACAGAACATAATTTAGTACCAGTACATTAAGACGAATTTAGTTTTCATGAGTGTCAGAATATTGGTAGACCAACCTATTCAACTTATGATATTTGTGTGAAATATATCAGATAGACGTACCTGGCCACCATGGCTGCCGTGGTGTGATCCATGGTGAGCGTGTCCTGCACCGTGTTCCCCACCATGGTGATGCTTGGGATAATGATGTCCAGCTGCAACCGCCAGATCTGGGATAGCTTGGACCAGTTGGGGCACAGGAGCCAGAGCCACTAAGCTGCGGCCCACGGCTGCTGATTCCACCGGTGCTACATTAACTGGGAAGCTGGGATAAGCAGGATGAACCACAGAGGATGCAACATTAGACGCAGCGACTTGCACAGGGTTATTGGACGACACTGGACGGACAAACGCAACCGGTCCGGCACTCACTTCCTTAGTGTACTTTGCGGCTCCGGGGGTCTGGATCCTGTGGTAATGCTCCGCACTGGCCGCCAGCATCTCCTCGTACGGCGGCGAGGGGAACGCAGACTCCTCATTGAACTCGTTGACCTCGTACTGGTGTACTTGTCGAGGAGTCCTCACGTACTCGGCGGACCGCCGCTCCCGATACACTGGTTCGTCGCACCGCTTCACCCTCACGTGTTCATCGTAGGGCCCGCTGTCGTGCACGTCTCTCCGTTCTCTGTTATGTTCGTATTCATCGTACGGCTCCTCTAACTCCTCTTCCTCCACCCAGGGTTCTTCCGCGATCTCGGCAACCGCGGCCGCCACTACCAATAGCCAGACGGCGTACCGCATTTCGTACTGATCTGTAACCGGTAGTTTTTTGTTATATACTTATAAACTGGCCTTTCACCGTTGACAAACGTGACAGTTGCGTTATCTATTGCGTGCCACACGGTTCTATACCGCAGGGTGAAACATGGTGTTTTGACAACGTTCGCGCGGAGCGGCCGAGGGCGGACTGCGTGGACGCAGCTCGTAGAAAGCGTTGAAAACCCGGACCGAATCGCTTCCCCTCTCGGTTATTTTCGCGATTTTTCGAGTGAAAACTGCCGGCCGTGAATCGATAGACTTTTACTATCTGTTCGCGGCCGTGGGACGTTGCACAACCCGTAACCGATTTTCAAGGAATGTGGAACAAAATGGACTCGCGCAAAGTTACCGCCCGTGTCTCCAATTAGCTTTGTTTTCGTTTTACCTACAATTTCCGTTTTTATAATTTATAATCTCGAAGTTGCGACCCTGAGAATGTTATTTCTTAACAACTTTTTGAACGACCCACGCGCAAATTGATTTTAGCCCAATAACTAAATTAACATCAAACAATAATTATATTAACATGATTACATAAGTTATAAATAATTTATATTAAACATAAATTATTGAATTATTCTCAATATAATTGATTAAACATAAAAAAAATTGAAGACGGTATTATAAGTAATATGCGTTAGTAATTACAGCTAAAAGTACTATAAATAGTGAACATAATAAAAACATAAAATGAAACTGCACTTACAATTAGTCGAGAGTGCTCAACACATGTTACAACAACTGCATCAGTGTGAAGCCCAGTTCACAGCGAGTTGATATATATCCAGCTCCATATCACCTCGAGATAACATTGCCGTATTTACAGGACAAGCAAAGACGTCCTGATGAGAGCCAACTGTAAAAATTGTTTATATTGCTAATCTAAGTGAGAAAATAGTCGTGTTTACACCGTTGACACTAGTTAAGAGAAACGTAAACGCCATTTATGAGTATCATTAATTATATGTTGCCAAGGATTAAAATTTTAAATTCTTGCCCATAAACTTTTTAGCACTTATTTTTCTCACGAAAATCCTATATAAAATTCACAATGCACTTATTTCTTGATATGTTCTCAGAATAACAAAGATTGGCTATATTAAGACGCTGTTATAGCTCGCATTAGTATAAAAATATGTGGGCCTTAGTTAATAGTTTATTACCAAAATAAAGGAAACAGAAGACAACGCTCTTGTTCTTGTTTTACGTTTAGTTGTTATTTATATGATAAATGGTAGAATGTCTAAGGTAAGTAATTATTTATATCACTTCGCGACTTTCATATACCACCAGCGTGTTCAAACTTTAAAGGCTGTGACGAGGTAAAAGCACACGAGGTCTTGCAACTTAGCCCTAGAGAAACGATGATACATATATGTTCAATGGCAGTAATAAGCATCAAGTGAACGTTATTATAAAATAAATAGGAAAAGTTAAATTAAAATAAAATTTAATGAAAATTTATTCTGCAATTAAATTTATTTACAGGTATTAATCAACAAGTGCCTAACATTTAAATCGAGATCAAATTAAAGCGATTACTAAGAACATCTTTAAATTCAAATGAATTCGTGATAAAAACCGTATTGCATCAGAACCAACAAGCCACCGAAAACGATCCAACACTAAACTTTGACAAATTGTGTCAGTATTACAAATATTGCAAATGAAACTGTAACAATACAGTAACGGATACTGTATTGTAACCATTGTAACCGTATCACGGTTATTACTTGTAACAAACGTGATGTAACTAGATGCTTTTGTTGTTCACACTTTAGTCATTACTCGGTATATTTGATTGCCAATGATTTCTATTAAGTATTCAGTTTTCGTGGTTAAAGACGTTGAAATCATTTAAAGGTGTGTCTTTGTGATTAGCGGTGATCGTGTTGCATGCTCTGGATTCGAGAATGAGGTAACCTTTTAGGTACTTGTTCGTTCGTTTCATTTTAATCTTCTGGTACAGTTTACCCGGGGTTGACACATACAGGGCAAACTTAGAAATTTCCTTTGGCACCAGAAGCAAAGTAGGAAAATCTAAAACCAACTTTCTATGTGATTTAAATACCAAAAGTGCATATATGTGGTATATTGCCGGGCAATATGTGGTATATTGACTATTTTGCTTCTATATGTACCAGGAGGCCAACTACTGAATTGAATTTAGTAGATCCTTAGGCATCGTGTACCTACATAATTTTTTTTATAACTGAGATATAGGGCAAGATCTGGCTTTAGATAGTACATAAATAGTCAGTAAAGTATATTTGATATTAAAGTTTATTTGCTCCGTCGTTATAGATCGGCAAAAGTCTCTGTCAGGTTAGGGAGACATTGATGCCAAGGTTATGGACCGATTTAGATTAATTTTTTGCATACTTATCATACAACCTTTTAGTATTATCTTACCTTTAAGTCGATTGGCAAGCTCAGTGGAATTAGAATCGGACACTGTTGACAATCACTGATTAATGTTTTATTATAACAAAAATATAAAACAAGAAATATTTAAAAACGTTATTTATAATTTTTAAACTTTTATTCCTTGTGATGGTTTTAAAGAATCTGGTTCGAAGGACCAGATGATTTTGTGAGCAGTTCCATTTATAATAAAGCAGACTTGGCTTGCAAAACAAAGCGCCACCTTTTTGTTATGATCAAGATGAACTAAACTGCAACGTTTCTTCTTGTGTTTTTATAAATATCGAATTATTTGCTAAAGATGCAAATACTTAAGTAATCTTTTGTAAACGGAAAAAGCAAGTGTCATATTTCAAGGGTTATTGCGCATTGATAATAAAGTATGTTTTTAAACAATTGAAAATATTAAAGAAGTGATAATTACATTTTTCATCGTGTGTTGATTGCCGGTTGCAAAATTACATTTGCCTTAAAACAGCAGCACTAAAATGCAAGTACTGGAGAATACAATTTGAATAAATTTTGAACAGATGCAATATCAATAAGTAAATTCAAAATACAATATGAATAAATTTTAAGTAGGTATACAATATCAATATGCAAATTTAAATTATTACATAATAATTAGTATTTGCATATTATTTAGATATTGTCTGGACTTTGGGAGAAGCAAACTCATATTGAATGGTCTTCAAATGTATGTCTTCCCTTATTTTGATGCTCTTCTGCTACTATTCCCCTTAACATCAGATGGACTGCATTTTGAATATATTTGATGTTATTATTAATGTTTATAATTTATACACTCTATTGAGTGTTATGATGAGATCCAAAAAAATCATATATACTTACACTGTTTAGGGTGAAAAAAAATTAATGTAAGAGACAGAATTTTAGCGGCTATTAGTTATATTACTAATAAATGAACATTTTGTTAATCAATCAATATATTAAATGTAATCGAGAGTACTAAGCTTTTTGTCATTCTACCGAAAAGAGCATAACATCTTCTTAGGTCGCTAATTGTTATTAAACTGATTTTATCCTTATGTTATCTTTGTAACAGAAATACCAGCGTAACGATTTATTATATTTATTACAAATAATTGAGTAATTGTTTCCTTGACCGATTGAAAATGGTGCAACAGGTCTTGGAATAAAAAAGTAGGTTGTGCCCCCGGTTTTGCTTTCATTTTTATTTTAGGTTTTTGTGTGTTTTAAATGTAAAGTAACCGCTGAATTTAATAAAACGTAGCTAACGTTTATTTAACAGATATGAGAAATATATTTTAACAGACTTACTAGAAGCAAATTTTGTGCAATAATGAAATTTATATAAAGGTCATGCTTCAAAATTATCGAATATAGTATGCTTTTGTAAATTAAAATTAATGTTCAAACGCTTATTAAGAATGACGTAAAAAAACTAACAATTTTGAATAAAATTTAAACGTACATACACAAACTTTAGTAATATTTTTTTTAACATTTTCAACTGTGTGTGTACTTTACCCTGAGGCCGTGCTTGTTTTCAGTATCAGGTGGATTTATTGTCTCCTTCCCTCTTATATTAGTCGGATGAAGAGTGAGCAAGACGCCGATATCCCGTCAGAAGATCGCGTTGGAATAAGACTGGTTCCGCACGAATGGTCTTGAAAGCAACTATTTGGTAGATGGCTTCATTTAATGTAAATGTTAGTTTTAAAAGTAAAATTATGGTTTTACTGCAGTCTGCGCGATTTTTAATCTATCTGTAATTTGTTGATAAATATCTTACTTTAATCTGAATGTTGTCTGTTATTTAAATTAAGAACTCGTTCGTCTTCGTGGTTTTTCTTCGGTTATAATTAAAAAAAAAAAACAGAGAAACTTTCTGAAATACATTTTAATATCAGTCGTATATTTATTAAAAAAGGTAAGTTAGAGATAGGGTTGCCACTTTTTTTTAAGTATTTCTTTTAAAATCAATAAACAGTACCTACTTAATGTAAAGTAGTTTTTGATTTTTGGAGACATTTGTGACATGGCCTATCTAATAGATAATAACGGTATACTTATGTATTGTGTACTTTATAATATTTATGACAATAACTAGGGTGGCAACCCTACTTGAAGTCATTTAAGTACATTGTGATATAATTTTAATTTATAGGGTTTATTTATAGAAATACGTATTAAATAACCGCAAGGCTTTCAGAATGTACCTATATGTATTTACATGTATTTGAGACTCAGAAGACGAAAGTTTGAAGTGAAACACATGCGCAAATTGATAGTCGCTGACGGGTTACCAGCCCACTGGTAACGTCGATGCATGATCAAGACCAAGGACTAAAATGTTATTGACTCGTCCTTTCCCCAAGCAGTCGAATTTCTCACTGGTAGCATCGATGCATGATCAAGACCACAAGGGCTAAAATGTTATTGACTCGTCCTTTCCCCAAGCAGTCGAATTTCTCACCGGTAGCATTGATGCATGATCAATACCACAATGGCTAAACTGTTATTGACTCGTCCTTTCCCCAAGCAGTCGAATTTC
>DWLI01003375.1:0-11913 GCA_018249915.1 Cecropterus dorantes dorantes
TCATCAAAATCGGTCAAGCCGTTTCGGAGGAGTATGGCAACGAAAACTGTGACACGAGAATTTTATATATTAGATTTGAATATGAGTTGCAGTACTTACTTATCGTAAAGTATACATGTAATTTTTCTATGATTTAACATGAAAGAAGAATATAGGGTTTCCGTGCCGAAAATCTTTAATCTTTCTGATAAACCGTAAAAATTGTAATAAAGAATATTTTCTTCAAAGTTGACATCTAATACTTTTCTTTTCTATTTGGAAATGTTGTGAAATAAAGATGGCTTAGTTTTTATTATTAGCTTTGTCTTGGCATTTATACCTTTGTCGTCAGTATTGACGACATCTGCAACCTTCATACGGCTTGGAGTCACTTTTACTGCCTATTACTGTACTCAGCGTTGATAATCTCTTTCTAATACAAACCAAGAAAATTTCTCAATGAACATCACGTTTTAGTATTATACAAGTGCTTCTTCTGTGTTCTTTGTAGTAAATATAACGTTACTGAGCGTTTCCTCTTTGTTACCAATCACAAAGAGAGTTATCAAAACTATTATGAACATTACGAAAGATTTTTTTGTCTTTATTTATAAAATAATACTAGTGAAGTTTTTTTTATACTAACAGAATTCAGAACAAAGGAGTACCTATACAAATCACTTTCTTCACTCATGGTCATACAATAAGATTTTATGCGTGTGGTTGCAGTAAAAATAACGATGTCCATATCATTAATTTACTGTAATACCCAGCATCCTAATTCATCATTCGTATTTCTCTCTTAATTAATTATAATTATCTAATTCCTAATCCATCATTTTAGTTTAATTTTTCAAGTTTCAACTCGAGTCTTTCACAGTTTATTGCATTTGTATAATGAGGTGACAGTACGAATATATGTTAACCTAATTCCCAAAATCTTAATTGCCTACCAAAAGCCCCTTATGATTTTCCATTTGACAACAAAGAGTCTCACATTTGTCGTATTCGGAGAAATGCATTAGACGAATGGGGTCAGAAATGTTTACCGAGACACGGTAATGACGTATTTGTGCCAAACGTCAACAATGTTCCGCGTACGTTGTACAAGAATCTATTGAAATACTCTTTTTGTAGACGGAAGTATAATTTGAAGTAGGCACAAGACCGAAATATGTTTCTTGCTTATAGTCAGAACCTGACGATTGTAAGTCAACGTGGAATTAGTCGAGGATGGAATGTAACTTTCCAGCTTCTCTGATTTTTCAAATATATTTAGGAACTTCTTTACGCTTGAAGTTCTTTATAAAGTTCTCAAAGACGAGTAAAGTCTTGAAGATTGAACCAATTTTGGAGGGTAGATAAAAGAAGATATGTGATTGGATTGGATGAGAGTATATGCAATATTTTTGGAAGTAGCTATGAATCAGATCCTAAAACTGTTAAATAATATTAAAATATTGTTCCATGAATTATTAATTGCTATCAAAGTTTACTAAACATGTATGTCAATTGGTCATTTTACAAATGAATGACATTTATAATTGTCGTTTTTGATGCTTTGAAAGAGTTAGTGATAAACGTAGAGTTAAATATTCATTATATGTCGTTTACAACGTTTATATAGTTACGATTAATATATATAAAGTATCAAGAAATGTTTTATTGAAAAGTTATCAAAATCGAAAGAAACTTACCCGTATACTTAAATATTTTACATAACAATACTTTGCATCGATTTCTCTTTACGCATTTAGCGTAATAAAAGACAAGAAAACACACACAAAAGCGCTTTCAAAAGAGCCATAAAATTTATAACTCTGATAAGAAGTGAAATTTCATGACGGAACTAAAAAGGATGCCATTACATCACGTAAGGTCAATGTAAGAATGAAATGACACGGTTTGTTCTATTATATATTTTTTATTTCATTGAAGTAGCATACGAGTATGCAGTTCACCTGATTAGTTGTTACTGCGCCCATGGACGTCTATTAGTAACAAGAGGCATTCTATTTGAAGTCGATCACAGATGGGTTGCAATACCAGAAGACTAAGGTGGTTATCCATAAATAAGTGGGATGGTTACCATGTCCTTCCAGCGAAACGCAAGAATTGCTTCACGCTAGAAATAGGTGAGGCAGTAGTACCTCCCTGGTCGAATTACACTATGAATATCTTACTAATACTGGTAAATATTACGATAAAATTGATAACGTAAGTCTAAACTTAATGTAGAACTGAAAAACAAAGGTGGAAGGAAAATAGAAATGATGATATTTAAGATAACAATATAACTGAACACAAAGAAACAATCTGTCGCTGTGATTAAGATAACTTTGATGGCGGTCAAACGGTTTTACATGATATCTGAGGAAAAAAAATGTTGTGGAGATCTACCTATTTATTGCAAATTAGAAATTTAACTATTGCTAACTAAGCTCATCCTGATAAAGCCATTATTCTTCCATTGCCACTAAACTATGTGCATTATCGTAAAGTATATAGATTTCCTCAGGATCATTTTTTTCTAAGAAACGTCCAAGACTAGAATAATTGGGAACGCACTGTCAAGCGTTGTTATATTCTGGTGTCAAGGGTGTGATAAGAATGCCATACTTATTCGAGGCGTTCCAACTTACTCATCTGGGTTAGCAACGCATCTGAGGACAGCCTCAGTTGAGATTCGAATCTTATCTGGTTTGGGTGGCAGTGATCAATTACCAACAGGTGGTCTGCGTGTTTGTCTTTTAGTGGTCTTCTTCTGTTGGTCTACCTGTATATTGTAAAATAATATCTAGATATAGACAGTTTCCATTTCATCATGGGTTTGACTACAAACAAACTCTCTTATTGGTTTAGTTAAGTTTCTTTATTGTATGTATGTTTGTAGGCCTTATGGAATGCCGAATAAAAACGTTTCATTCTTTTCTTTCTTAATATCATATTTTTTAACAAAACCACCGGTTTATTTCTAGAAAAGATTCATCATACTTAAATCTGAACATTACTCATACGCTTATGTGGTAAGCGTTCTTTTCGGATTCTTCTTAAAATTGTCTTATCGCGTTCATACGTCAGTAATTAACGTATCACAGAGGAATTTAAAGTTGTGATGCATTATTCATATACTAAATTTAGATTTCGAATCTCCTTAACATACTAGACTTCTAGTGCAATTTGTTTTAAGAACTAAGTAATACGTTTGAACATTACTATCAAGTAATAGAATTTTATGGTTATGCGGTACATTGGAATAGTTACTTGTTGCAGATGAATTAATATAAACATACGTAATTTTTTATATTCTCAATACCAAGTAGTAATGTTCCAAATCTTCTTTATCACTAACTATGTAATTAGGATATGTCATATATTAACATAAAAAGATTAAAACATTTGATTACATTGAAATAAGATAAATTGAATAAATATGTAGTTACAAATAGTACGAAATTGAATAACATTTATGCCTTATCTTATATTTTCTAGGCAAGCTTTAATAATAATTTCACTTCTAAACTTCTCTCAATATCACGTGGGTGAAACAATTACGCTCCATCCTTATAAACCCACGCTTGAATTTCTTATATTCGTAAATGTCATGAACTCTCACAAAGATAGGCGATATCTGAGTGTAAAACAAATGTGAATTGTAATAAAAACAAAAAGTCTGGAATTATAATTTGCTTTCCCATCGCACTATTGCGCAAAACATCGCACTTGAATTCCTTTCAAGGACCTTTCTGATGCAAATTGGATCGATTTTCAATCGAAGCATACTTGACATCGTCTCCAGACCGGCGGACCGGAATTGGCGGACCGTAGTAGAACGTCGTAGTAGATTCGGAGTACAAGGAGTATAGTACTGGACCTATTACTTGGTCCTTTTCTGTCTGTTTGTATTCATTTATTTTAATTATGGTATCCTCATTAACTATAGCAATTTCAATTTTATTTTTTGTCGAGGACAGCTGATCTTTAGGTGCACATATTAGTTCTTTTACGCGAGCAATAAATTATAGAAAAATAACTATAAATTTTGTTGCATCAAGCAATTTATCTTCCAAATCGCACTTGATATTATTTGCCAACCCTTCAAGACCTTAAGGATCCCATAATATACACTTAAAAGAAAGATAAAGATAAAGAGATAAAATTAGACCATGATTTTCTGTAATTAGGTTAGGCAAAGCACTTTCTACGTGTATAGGAGGTAATTTGACGTTATCTGGGGCTATTGCCACTTGACCTCCTTTCTAGGATTAATTAGGGATCAGTAGCATCAGCTATCGATATTTCGTGACCTTTCTTGTGAAATGTTCCTTATAAGCTTTTATCGTGGGCCGGTCCGTTTCTTTTCCTTATATTCTTCCGTTTGTCATACGAAGTAAAAAGACGGAGGTAGATATGTTTACTCGTATAAGTTGTAGGAAAGCAAACAACGGAAAAAGTTGTTTTATTTCTAGTTGTAATATTGACTATAAGTTACATAACATATCCTTTTACGAAATTACATATTTACTTTTCAGGACTATCTTTATAAGTCCTCTGTATATTAAAACTACTTGTACCATATAATAATGATGGACGTCAAACAATTTAATCAGTAGAAATATAACTTCATATGCATCAGACAAAAGTATGAGAAGGAAGCTTAATAGTTTATGCCTGTCGTTCCGGGACCACAATATCTTGCTTGCTGTAAGAGGGGACTAAAAGGGGGTTTTTGAGGTTGGGAGCGGCAGGTGTGGAAGCTCAAATTGTCCAGCACCTCGGGAAACACCAGAAGCAAGCACCAGTTGCAAACATCAGAACCTGCGATGATTAAAAAAGCTGAACGGGAGAGAGGCCGAAAGGGGCTTAGCACTAGGATTCCGGCTGTGTTCCGACGGACATCCTGGAGTTCTCCACTTAGTGCTGAAGACAGCCCCCGGGAGGGTTTTAGTGCGGCTAAAATCCCACATAACCCGGCGTTGCTCTCAAAGCGTCGTGTACCTTTTGAAGGTTTCCTCCGTGATATAAAAGGTACATTAGTAGTTATTGCCATTACAAGACTTATGTTTCCAAAGTCAAAATCATGTCTTGTGAGAGGATGTGAGAAATTTTATGTGCCACTAACGTTCCACACACACACACTCACGCACATTACGCTTGTTTACTTTACTGCAAAATAATGTCAAAGTAACGCAAAAACGATTCTTAATGTGTGTTAGGTACGCCTTGTGGCTATAACGTGCCACGGTTATCACCGATTTACGGTTTTGTTTACTCGTAACAGTGCAAATACTCAATGCCACTCGAAGTTATCGGCTTCCTATAGCATATTCATAACTATAGACCGGCCGCCATCTTGGCGGAAATAAGCGGGAACCATTTTGTTTAATAAAAATAGCTTACTGTAGTTTTAGCATGTTTTTTTGATATTACATTTCTTTTTGTCCTGTATGTTGGAATACTTTAATTAATATTAACATAACTTTCCTGATTATCTAAATATTTGTAATTTTACACGTATTTCAGGTTAGGATATTGAACAATGATAAGAAAAAAATATCTAACAAAATGATCGGAGTCATTTTGTTCGATATTTTTTTCTAATCATTGCCCACGCCCAATACAAAAAAATAATAAATAAATAAAAATAAAGTTTTTTTTTTTTTTTCTATAAAAATGAAAAAGATTCAGATTCTATTAATGCATATTTACGATGTATGTTTTCTATCGATATATTTTTATTATTACATACCTTTGCATAAATTAGAATAGTACTATTTACTTAGCTAGATTAAACCGACAGGCAGACAGATGGACTTCTATATAAATCCAGTTTTAAATTTTAGTATGTTGTAATTACCATACAAGCTTTGAGACGGAACTAGGCATTGTTAGCAAACCAATTATACTAGTAAAAACTAGTACTAATGAATGAATCGTACCTTGATAACCATAAATAAAATTTACTATACCGACTTTAGTATTGTAATGTAATTATTCGCATTTTTATACTTTTAAACATGTTAAATAAATAAACAATAATTTATGATTTATGTTTTTGTATCACCGCCGCAGCTTAATCGAGCGTAAAGCATTTCTTGCGTTTCGAAGAAAATGTGTATCGACAAGGCAGTAATAGCCGAAAGGTTGAAACTCGGCCTTTTTGTGGAGAGTTCGAAGTTCGAATTCCAGGCAAACCTCACTGATTTTTCTTAAATTATGTGTGTTAGAAAGCAGTTATCACTGCTTTACGGTGAAGGAAAACATCGTGAGGAAACCTACAGATCTGAGAGTTCTTAAAAAGAAAGGTCTCAAAGGTCTGTGAAGTCTACCAATTCGCACTTGGCCAGCGCGGTAGACTATGCTCTGAAACTCTCTCAATCTGAGAGAAGACCCTGTGCCCAGCAGTGGGACAATAATAGGTTAACCACGACGATGACGTGTGCCGACTTTCTTACTGAATGAGGCAACCATCATAGTCTTTAGAAGTAGCAACGTTTCTGTATTTAACTTCTGTATCCTTTAGAAATCCTTTGTATGTTGCTTAGAGATATCCATATAGCAGGCGGCAGTCATCACTTAGGATCTAGAAGGCTGTCTAAAGGTTTAGTTTTTCATTTTTTAATAAGGTTGAAGTCGCAAACGAGCATGCAGTTCGCCTGATAGTGAGATCTTCATACAGAACAGGGCTTTTATCTGATGTCGATCACAGATACGTTGCTACTTTCGAGGACTAAGTCGCCCCATATATAAGTGAGCCCGCAACCCAGGAATTCTATCTTGACATCATAAGAGTTATAAGGTGAAAGGTAGTTTTGTGAGGCGGTAGCACCGTACCGTGCCGTACTGGTTCGGTTGGACCGTGGAGTTCACGCATATTTTTAACGCACGTTATGTTAGAAGAGTGTGGATGTAGGCAGATCTTTACGAAGCGACCATCTTAGTCCACGGAGTTGCAACGTATCTGTGTTTGACACATGCCACCAAAACGTTTGCCAGACGTGTTCACAAAAACCACCATAAGAGGACGCCTATATCAAGCAATGGACCTGAAAAGATTAATGGATAGCTGGAAGCAACAAAAGGTAACTTAAACCTCCGTCATAAGAGGATATCTATTAATTACGTGAGACATTTAAGAGGGAGAGCTTCAGATCGAATCTCACGATATTTAACGCAAGAGAGGGTGGCGCTTGGCTTAAAATAACGTTTTTTTTTGCAAAAAACCGTGTAAAATTGTTAGAAAACTGGACTAAATGAAATAAAATATGCTTATCTCCTACTTTTGAACATTGCGTGCAATTAGTAGAGATGGGGGTAGAGAAATCTCACTACATCTCGCAAAGGGAGGAGTCGAAAAATTCCCAAAATTACCTCACGTATCTAATGAACGATCCCTAACCGCCGAAGGTATGACAAGTCTAAATCGGAGTTCACGTAAAAACTGCAGCCACCCTGCGACACTTGGCACATGTTGGTAGTAATACAAGTAGCGAAATGAATACGCAATTAGGATTTGTGGTGTCTCACGTACGTGTGGAAAATGGGGCAACTTTATTACGTCATTAATGCTGCTGGCATAATAATATTTGAAATATTATATTTAAAATGGCTTACTCCATATTTTTTATTGAACAAATAATGCTTTTGTTTTAGTTTGTCAAATGTGGCAATGGCAAATACGGTTAATAGACTAGAGCATTGTTTTTCAATCCTAAAAATCCGAGAAAAAAAACGCAGAACACAACGAGTAACATTTTGTTAACTTCTTCTTAATATCTCTATTTTTTTTTAAATATATTGATTATTTCACTGAAGTACTTAGTTTTCTCGACTTCTCTTGCAACTAACCAAAAGAGGCATTTCGACCCTTCGGGGGGTCGCGATTTCGTTGTTTGAGAAACACTAGGATAGAGAAATTGAATACATTTATATTTGACTAGTAGCAATGGAGAGGGCCTTTTATGTTCTCGAAGGGAAAACCCTTCAAAAGTATTCAGCGACGTGGGAGTGACGTATTTTTATGTAGGATATTTATCGCACTAAGATCCCTAAGGTGGCTATGGCGTTGCGAAGAGGACTCCGGGATCTCCAAATGAACGCAACCTCAGCCCTCTGAATACGTTACCCCAAGGGTTTATCGATAAGAATTCAATGAATTATCATTGAATTCGTATCGATAAGCAAATCCTACATTTTAACACGCCTATTAAAATGCGAGAGCGCACATGAAGTTTAGATTCTAGTGGTCAACCATTAAAACCGATCGCTGACGTAGCATTTGTGTATATCCATTAGGGTTTACGCCAGCTTCTTTGCCACTGCCGCACATGTACATCTGTAATTAACCCTAGAAAAGATTATTCGTACTTGAGGTTAGCAACAGATACGTTGCACTCTTGAGGACTCAGTTGGAAGGATAAGTATATCTACCTTAACTAAAAGGTGTAACTTTCATACTAGAACACAGCAACGCCGTAGTGAAACTACAAGGGTTTTTACCTATATACTTATATTACAATTTTGTTTTTACTATAACATTACAATCATATTATCAAATATGAAGTACGAGCTTCTTCCTGCGGTTCCGTTCGCTTGATATATCACGGCAAAAAGTATAAAGGATTTTAATCCAGGCTATAAACTATCTGTTCCAAAATTCATTCAAATCTAATCAGTAGCTTTCGCGTGAAAGACCAACAAACACACATACATCCTTACAAACTTTAGCATTTATAATATTACTAAGATATTATCATAAATAAAAGGTTTCAAATTTCAAAGCATTATTTTCGCAAGAGGAGCGTCGCTCGGCAAACTGCAAGCGAAGTAACTTTGAGATGGATTTTGCATTATCGACGACACTTTCCATAAAATGTTCAAAGAGATTCTTCTCGCATAACAGGACTAGCGTTGCAAGATTTAAAAGGATACCTTAGCGCGTGTCTGACAATTTGCCTTTAGAAATTTGAGCTTAATATAATGCATACTTTATCATAATATTAAATTTATAAGTTGTTGCTACTATCCTCTATCTATACTAATATTATAAAGCAGTAGATTTGTTTGCTTAAACGGGCCAATCTCAGGAACTACTGGTTCGAATTGAATAATTCTTTTTGTGTTGAATAGTAAATTTATCGAAAAGGCTATAGGCTATATAACATCTCGCTATGTTTGTTTTTTATGTAGTAGCGGGTGAAACCGCAAGGTACAGCTAGTGATATATATTTTCATTGAAGTGAAAACTTTTTAGCGGTTTTATTGGCCGCTTTTTGAGATGGGTAAAAAATGTTAAACTCGAGTCAGGTACACGTGACCGAGAAAATTCGTGAGACGGCGCAGAACGCTTGCATGAATGTGCGTGTGTGTTTGTGTAAGAGCGTTATGTTATAAAAATAGTCAAGTCGGTACCCTTTTGGCAACGCAGTCCACATAGTAGTTACTTGAGGTACTTCGCAAGTGAACTTTGATATTTCACCGCTTTTTTGCAGTAAAATGTGACAATGAAAAAACAATTGTCAAAAAATTTTATGGCGGTGAAACCTCTTCTAGGAATGACCTCGGGCCACAAGAGGAATCCTAAGAAAGCCCGTGGACCGCAAGAAGCCTGTCGCGGGCTGCAGGTTACTGACCGCCGCACTAAACCATTAATCCGATTTGATATATTGCAATGAAACCGCGTTCAAATTCTAACTTTATAGCTTTTTAGATTTTCGAGTTTACGACATTCTTTTGTTTACGATAAGTACTTATTTACTGTAGTCGTAAAGATCTATATTCTTAGCTACTTTATTCAGAATAACGCAAGTAATTTGACTAATTTTGGAATAGGAATAAAATAAATTGTTTTGTGTTGACTTTAGGATAAGTGGATATATTTTGAGATGGAGAAAATTAAAGTATGCTTTACGTTATGGATTCTTAATGAGGCTGAAGAAGTAAACGAGCATGCAGCAGTCCACTAACCATCAGCTAGGGGCTACTGTTACCCATGTACATCTGTAAGCCGTTTCATATGGAACAGTCTATCGAAATCAATCACAGATGCGTTGCTACTCTCGAGGACTAAGACGGTTGCTTCGTGCGAAAGTGAGCCGGCAACCACACCCTTCTACCGAAATGCAAGAACTGCTGCACGCTAAAAATACGTGTGGCGGTGGGAATATACACGATATGTGATTTTAATTTGTTTACAAGCGATACTTCAATTCAGAATATCGTAAAAACCCGTTACATAAAATAAAACTCAATCTAAAGACATCTCAAATTTTTCTAAAATAACACTTTCTCAGGAGTCTCAGACCAAAAAAAGATAGATGAAATCTCACAGAGCATCGCTTTGGAGTTAAACTTAAACTAATGTTATCTAAATTAATAATGACTTACTTTGAGTGATATTATTGCATTTTTCATATTGCAAATGTGAACAGCTTATTTAAATAGCTAGTCTTTTTGTCTTTTGTCGTTGTCGCTTTTATACAATGTTATTTTATTTTATTTTTAATGTTAATATTATACAGGATTATTATTATATTTTAATACGAACATTATTTTTAACGTTATTTTTAATATTAAGGACGCATTCTGCATGTTTCATTTTTGTTTTGTGTATCTTTTTTGGTCTGAATGAAGGGCAACAAAATATTTTATCTTCAACAATTTCTCAACACGTAGGTCTCCAGAGTGTCCGGGGTAACGAAGTCCGCGGGAATTTTTACGACTTCACAAACTCACTCTCCGGAGACATCTGACCCCTGTCAGGCTGTCTGCAACTGTCTGTTTTAATAACATGAATTCATTTATAGAGTTCTATAAGACATATTTGTCGATCAAGATTAAGTTTTATAATCTAACAAGCTGTTGCTCGCGACTTCGTTCGCGAAAACTGTAAAATAAATATTCAATCTCGGGTTTACACCATTAGAAATAGAAGTTTACAAAACGATTGAACGCCTTAGTTTTGTTAGTGATATTTGCTTCGAAATTGGCGGACTTTTATGTAAACTTTCAACCCCTATTTAACCCTGTTAGGGGTTAAATTTCTAAAAATCCTCTCCTATTGCTCACTTACGTCATAAAAGTAATCCTTGCACCAAATTCCAAGTTTCTACTACTAGCGCGTTGATATATGTCAGTGAGTCAGAATTGCCTTTTATATACGAGTACATAGAATTAATGAAGTACCAAGTTTTCTTAGCAAGTCTGTATTAGCAGTGGAGAAAATGGTGTGTATAACAAAAAAGTTCGATGTAAAGAAATCCTTATGCAGGAAGTTTAGCATTCCGAATGTCGAAATTTATTGCGTCCATAACGCATAAACAAACATGCAGAGTATGCCGCCCATGAATATCTGTAATCAACTTCATATAGAATCAGTCTTACCTGACGTAGGCCACAGGTATGTTTTGAATTGAACGCTTCGCCAAGTATGACTCCTTTACTCAAACCACAATTCAGCAGCGATTATTAGACAGAAATAGATGTATTGGTGGTGTTTTAGAAATAGAACCACAGAAAGTGGTATATAGTTTATACTTGACTACTTTTACTTAACTGGATTTAGTCTTGTAAAAGTTGAAACTGGTAGCTAATTTTAGAAACGTGTAGATCTCCCACGATGTTGTTCTTGTCCTTCATCATTAAGCTTCCCTCATGGTGTAGTCATTCACCATCAAGCATTTGATAATTATTTTGTTCTATGAACGCTCGCGAAAATATATGTGTATCGAAGGAAAAGAATAAATAATATTTAAGCATACTATAAAATTGTAATAAATCCAATGCAAGGTAAAAACGTAGTGATTCATGTGTAAATAATTCATTTATCAAACACTAACGAGTAACATCCATACTAATATTATAAAGAGGAAAAATTTGATTGTTTGTATTGAATAGGGTCTGAAACTGCTGGACTGATTTCAAAAATTCTTTATC
>DWLI01003376.1:0-11911 GCA_018249915.1 Cecropterus dorantes dorantes
GAGATTAGATGGTGTTTATGGTGTATTTTGGTTTTTTACACAACTAGTCTGCTGAGGAAATAAATTTAAATTCCAGTCTTTTTACCATACTTTATATTACAAATACATTTTGCATAAGCATGGGTCCACCGGGTAGAAACCGCTGTCACACTTATTTTGTAGCATGAATCAGTTCTTGCATTTCGATGAAAGGTTGCGATTACCGACTCACTTTCATATGAGGCGACCATCTTAGTCCTGAGGGTATAGTAACCCATCTATATCTAATTGACTTCAGGTAGAACCCCTGTTTTGTATGAATATGCATACAAATATCCATAAATTGTAGTGACCACTTAGCAGATAGCCTCCATGGCTTTTTGCTTCTTCAATCTTCTATGTCTAAAAAGTCTAAATTAAATAACTGACTATGACTAACTTAACTTAAATAACTGACTATGACTAACTAAAAGTCCAAGTTAGTTTACTTTTGGTCAACATACTTAGATAAAAAATTATTTATATCCAATAAGATTATCTTTTAGAGCACGTATATTGTTACATAAGTTAGTAGACAGATTTTATTGTAAATTAAGACAGAAAATGAGATAATTAAGTGCCTATTCTGGTTACGTACGAGAAGGACATTATTTCTTACGAACTTTTCGGTACAAAAGTACAAACCACGGAAAAAAGTATCATATGTTACTTTAGACCATAACCCACCTCTGTGCCATATTTTATTGAAATCCAATCAGTAGTTTTTGCGTGAAAAAGTAACAATCATACAAAACAGACGTTCAAACGTAGATCTTCTTTCTAACAACCTAATTATCTCTGATTCAATATAGATAGATACCATAACAATTTTCTGAAAGTGCCAAAGTTCCTTATCAATAAAAGAATCACTCTCCCTCGGTGACAATCCTCCCTCCACGCGTTGTTTTAGCTGCCAAGTGCCAACCCTAATGAAATTTATCGCTGATCGACTCACAAGGGATATGCTACTTAGGATAGATCTGAAGATAATGCCTGAAAAAGAAAGGCTGAATATAAATCTAGACAATCCTTACAGACGGTGAGAAAGACCTAAGAAGTTGTTGTATGTATGATTTTTTTGTTATTAGGAATGCAAACTATATAAAATTATTTATAAACTGCAGTGTTTCTGGCAATTTAATTAATTATTATAGCGTTGGTATAGAATATAAACGTTTCTTTTGTGGAATTGATGACATAGACTTACACAAAGACACAGATCTAGAATAGAAATCGTTTAAAAACGTATCATTCAGATGTCCGGCGTGGATCGAACCCGAAATCGATTGCATGACAGACAGATACTGTTCCACCAAGTGTATCGTCTGTACTAAAATAGTAAAAATTGAATATTATGTTACATTACAAAGTACAGGAAATATTAAATTTCGATCTCTCGAAACTCGGTCTTAGGATGTGACGATATCTTCAGATCTCATCTCCTTTGCGCCGCATCCTCGAATCGACAGATTGTCGCAAACTCCCAAAAATCAAAAGGCCCATTTCGTAGTTTTAGTACACATTTACACTTGCAGTATATTTGCTATCTGTTTTTTATGTGTACGTATTTCAAATATATTTCGAAAGATATTTATAAAAATGTTGGTCAACTGTAATTCAAAGACATGGTTCATATAAATCTATCATATATTTTTTATGTCTTTATTCAATTTATTTAAGTTAACCTCAACTATTTTTTAAACTTAATGAAATATAACGGAGTGGGCATTTAGAATGTTAGATCAAGCAAACAATAACTTAAAACTAACTTAAATACCTACTGAACACAGTAGGTAAAAGTGGCCTGATACTATCATTCTGACAGGAGTCCCAACAGTGGGACAACAATAATATAATAATAATAAAAAACGAAAGATATCTATATAAAATTAATTTAATAATTAACAAAATATACGTACATAATATTAATTAAAATTTCCGTATTTTCATACCATAAATAAATTATAATTTTAATTCATTACCACATCAGTAAAAGTTACTATCAATAAGATTTCTCATAAAAATCTAATTTTGAAATAACGTTTCCAACTTAATGAAATAAACCAAATAATAAAAATATAAAACCGACAAATGTATTTTCCACATACGTATAGTATCCACCGAAAATCATTTCTTGAAGCCTGTATTCATCAGAAATCAAACAGTGTCATTTACAAGTAGCCAATAACCCCCACAGCACCTGTTACCCAAATTTGGGTACCGAATTTGAAATTCGGTGCCGAATTGAACCAATTTACATAGTCATAAATACATTTCGCCCGTGGGGTAGAAGTCACCCCACGGGGCCTTTTTTACCCCGAAGATAAGACATGTCACGAGTTGACAAGTTGACAGATGTCGTGACGTTTACACGTCGCGTAAAACAGTGAATGTTTCTTGTTAGTCCTCTGTTCTTGGTTTTGTTTGGGAAGAATGAATACATTTTTTAAACTCGAATTTCATTATCGTTCAGAGTTATAAGTGCTGTAAAGGAAGATAAAAAAATAAATAATATTAAGAAATCATAGACAGAAATTATGTCAATAATGAAATGTAGAAAAAGGTTTTTATTTCTAACTAATAGTCTTAGGCAATAAGTGAGTGGAATGAGTAGATTTTCTATGTATAGCATTATCACTTGTTTCCTAACTTTGTCATTGTAATATAAACGCAATTCAACCATTCGGTAATTCTATCAATGAATAGAATTTATGAAATGGTTACATCGATTTTTTTGTAATGGTTGCATCTTTCAATATATCGAGAATGTGTAATCGAGCATGGAAATTGGATGAAGTACATAATAGTCGCCATATACAATTAAATATAAAGAGTAAAATCATTAGTACGGAAAGTATATGAAAGAAATTGGCTAATTTTTGATACACTGACAATGTTTTACACGATATAGCTACAATCATTACAGATTGTATCGTCGGGTCAAAAATGTTTCTCACAGGACAAACATAAGCAATCAAAGCTCCCACACTTCCCAACCATTATACAAACAAATGTCCCAAATTCTATAACACACCCATCATGACGATTAATACATTTTACATCTTATACCACTACACATAAAGATCAGGGCTTCGCTCAAATTCTTTACACGCCACCGTACCCCACAATCTCATATTTGCTTACCGTTAATCAAAAAACTTTTGTCGTAAAGGAATCCATCCGAAAGTCCGCTGATTAATGATTAACCCGACAGCGGCAACGCCGGCCGAAACGACCCGAGATTTTAAGAAAACAAACAACAAATAAAACGGTGTCACTAATGATACTTCTAATGGTGCAGAATGATTGTCACCACACCATTAGCAACGCATAAATAGTGAATACCGTTGAACATTCCCTTTTACTTAACAAAATGACCTGTTTGCAGATCCCAGGTCCGGCAGTTGAACAAATAGCTGTCACGACATCATTAATTACGTATCTTTGAAAGCCTTTCCAGTAAATATAAATTGAATTCGTGCCCTTTATCGATTTATGTTAACATTATTCCATGTGAATCTTGCGAACGCTTAATTGTTAATGTTTCGCAGTGATACTTATCTCCATCTGCCCTTTGAAGGCCACTGCTGGACATAGGCTTAAATGAGGATTTTAGCCCATAAATACCCCTCCAATCATGTTGTACGCGGTGGTACGTATTGGTGATGAGTGGTTATTGTTGTTACACAAGAATCTGGATTTTGCTCCTTACTCGCCGTGACCGTGACGCACCTAAGACATCGGAGATGTCATGTGAAGAATACCACATAGTACATAGCTATTAACTAATATGTAGGTATTAACTGCTACTAACTAATATGTAGGTATGACAAATACAGACATTACCTACACATGTGTGTTTGTATGTATGTTTATCACAAGTTTTGTTAAAATTCAATATTGTATCAGCAATGTACCAGTACTAAAGTGTAATGAAAATTATATATAGCGATGAGCTTTTTGATCCTTTACGGTGATCTTTTAATAGCTTTCACGAATGCTTTGGATGCAAGGTAATGTCAAAACTTTTAGTAGTAGTAATAAAACAAAACAAGGCGACATAAGTGTCAATAAAGGAATAAAAGTTATGCAATTTACATAACTTAGTCTTTACATCTATCATTAATATTAGTGCGTCAATTTTCATTTCCCACAACACTGTGCCGTGTAGTTTTACAACGCCAATTAAGTTTTCACGACGCACCAACTTATACCCTTCTGTCTAAACGTCACACATGTCTAATGCGTTCACGGCTTGCCGCCAACCATCATCCTTCCATTTGCTTACGCCCTTCATTTAAATAAAAGACGTTAACCGAAACCTCGTAGAGATTAAAGTGCAAAGACCACGTGGAAAACCACGCCGCCCTCGTGAGCCGCAAAACGAGGAAAGTTGTCATCAAATACTCATCCTTCGAGGGCGGGAATCAGTTTTAAAAGCCATTAGAGCGGGTGGGCCGGGGTGGTCGTAATTAGACAGCGTTAATATTTAACAAGTGCGACGCCGTAGAGATTAGCGTAATGCCGGCCCAGCTGTGGACACCTTCTGTGGCTTTAAAAAACCCACTCTGTCAACGACGTCGTCAAAAATTAATTATGTTATGTCCGCTCCGTGAAAAGGAGATTTCGGCGACGCTAATGGTTTTGTAATCGGGTGGATGCGAGCGATAAGTTCGGAATGAAAAGCTAGCGATATTTTTATTTCATTAGTGAAATGTTTTGTTTGGTTTGAGAAAACAAAGAAATTTTCCGGGAAGGTAGGGAAAAAGGATCGGACCTGTGAAAATTCGTAAGAGTAATCCTTTGAACCCTTTCACTGCAATTAGAATTACTTGAAGATGGCCGGCGGGTGACTAATGGCAAATACATTATTAAAGCGCGTGGTCGGGACGCGGCGGGCGAAGGGGTGGGGACAGATTATGTTATTACAAATTTTGGTTTTGCGAGCTGTCGAGTGCTGATGATAGATAGATATATGTAGCATTATTACGAGGTATAAGTATAAAATACTTTACAAACTAAAATATTAAAAAAAATTGAAGGTGGTAGATTCCGGATGCACCACAGTCTCACCAATTTCTGCTAAATAATGCAGTGAAACATACTCACCCGAAGCGTTCCTACTTAGTCCTCAGGAATACCATCGCATTTGTAACCAAACTTATGTTAGACTCTGATTTTAGGGTGAGATGATTATGGGTGGCAGGGACCACATACCATCAAGTCGACTACATGCTCATTTGCTAATTCAATATTATAAAAAAAAGGTTTTTTTTTTAATTATAAAATAAAATTCCTTGTTTTTGACGATTAAAATGACATACGCAGTTATTTTTAAACATGCATATTTAGTATGTATTTCTCGCAATTATAAAAAAAAAACTATATTATAACCTATATGGTAACTTTCATTATTGCACTTCATGTTTATCTTTGTATCCTATATCACTAGATTAATCGCAACACATTTATCTATTGTTTTTTCATACGTGCACCCAAAAACACGAAAAATTGCTTACGTATTCGCAAAACTTCCCACATTCAGCATCATTAGATGACCGGGGGTAAAAACAAACCGGTAGCGCTGAGAAAGTTGACGTGATCAGTCACGGGTTGGTTTCCGGTAAGGATTACCATACGCGAATCACAATGACCGACTCAAGAAGTTAATGGACGGTCCATGCATAATTTTGGGATAGCACAAAAGGGTTAAACAAAGGTGTTGCCATAGAAAGGTTTATTAATGTTATAGATGAATCATCAGGGTCCGTTAGACCGGTCGGCGATTTTTTCAGTCTATTAAATGATAGCAATGGATGCTTTAGCGCTTTTTGCGAAGATTTATTCTGTCACGTTAATTAATATTGTAGGAATAATGAACTAGCTTATGAATATTCAGCTTTTATTGTTCGATGTTAAAGGTACAATGGACTTAACTGCATTTCAGGAATTATTTTCATTATCATTTTTAAAGGCAGTTAATAATATACACAACATTAAAGCATTCTTTACATTTGTTTATCTGTGAGAAATGCAATATCCAAATAGTTATAATACTTTAATACTAGTATATACCTTATATATATAGTCGTAGTAGCAAAATAAGAAATAAAAAAAAAGTTACAATATCGCGAAAAAAATCTTAATATTTTAATTATTTTTTTAAGTACCATTTTGTTTATTTTTGTAGATTCAAATGGATTAATATTTTTTTAATGTGGCAACATTAGACGTCACTTAAAAATTAATCTGTAAGTAGAATCATTTCTAACATAATATTTTAGGATTCTTTAAGATTGAATAAAATTACTGCGATGAATATCTATACTAAAGATTAAGTCAAAATTCAAATTAACGAACATAGACCGAAGTTGCAATTAACTCTATAAAATATACCCAGAATCTACCCCGATACCTCATGGATTAGCTAGACGTATCAAGTATCATTATAATAGGCAATTAGAACCGTGAAAAACAGGCGACCAGCCCGGCAAGACCTTCGAAACTTCAGCACCGGTGACAAAATACACCATAACTGTACGTTAACTCGTATCTTGCTCGGTGGTTTGGGGTTGAACTAAAGAAGCGCTATTTGTTTTCCTGACACCTCTCGTACAAAACAAACAATGCATAAATATAACTTTGTTTCCCATAGATCTATTGTCAGTATTGTCACCTTTGTGTTTCAAAGCCATTGTTTTTTTTTAAGTCTTTTGTGCGGGCTATTACTACTGTGTCCAGTTTTGTTTCGGCTTCTTCGTCTTTCAAGAACGGTTTAAGTTTTAACTGCTTTTGTCTGTTTGCCAAATTAAGAAAGCGTTTGCTCACTTCTATTGAATGAGTAACTAGAGATTTGGTTTGTTGCGTAAATATGTAACTGTTTTTATTTAAAACCGAGTTTCTGGTAGTAAGTTTTACTTTTTTAATGCTAAGCTACAGCTTTTAAAGATATTTCCAAAAACACGCTTTAAAAATCATATATTAATTACTAAAATAGTCTAGTGGGTACAAAACGAAGAAAACGGGATTTTACATTTTATTATTTATATCATTATACATATAAGTTGATTGGATAAAAATCATATTAGATTAAATATAAAACTGTTATTTTAATATAGGTAACAGCGCTTTTAAAAGCGTTAATTTTCTAAAGCTTTTATAATTTTACATTATGCCTAAGTAAATTCAATTACCATATTCTTACTCAAAACAATGCAGCAGAAATTTTCATTTAATGTAGAATTTCTTAAAATGTCTTTATCAAAATTGTAAACTTTCTTTCACACAAATTCATAGAAAACTAAATATATGTAAATAAAATATTCAAACCCGCACACAATTCAGAAACCAACGAATCCGTAATTCCAAAAATTTCTCTCAAGCGCACGTCAAACAAATGTCAATCAAACATGCCACACAACTAGACGGCAGAGGTCAGCGATCATCTACCTGACCAGTATCGTTTTACCGTTCAGGAAACTCAGCAGCACTGCAATATATCCCCTATTACCTAGCATTAGACTGTGTTCCGCCTTTACGTGGTTTAAAAAAGTGTTTTTTTAAATTTCGTTACATTTTAGGGTTCCGTTCTCACAAGCTGCCATGGCTATAACTAAAGGTTCTACTACACGTCTGTTACTGGGCTGTAACTCTTAAATTTTAACAAAGAGATACTTGAAATTATCATAAAATTATATTATTTCTAGGTGATGTGACTAAAAATTATGAAAATTAACATTAAGGTAAAATTGGAAGGCGGTAGAAACATTATAATTCGAACCACGGCTCTACCACGGCTACACCGGTTGTACTGTAAGCTGTTCTTGCGTTTCGGTGACAGGATGACAGCTAACTTACATCTGAGGTGACCATCATAGCCCTTAGGAATGGCAACACATCTGAGATTGGCTTCTTATAAATAAAACCCCTGTTCTGTATAGAGTGAGGAGGACCTATGTCCATGAACTGCACAATCCACTTACCATCTTGTGTATTGTAGACATACTTCTTTATGACGACCCGCGTGGCGGAGCGGTCACCGTACCAGTCTAACGCGCAGTGGGTGCCGGGTTCGATTCCCGGCCAGACAGGCATCTGAATGATGAATTTAGATTTCTGTTCTGGGTCTGGATGTCTGTGTATTCGTCTTTGTATGTCCATGGCATCCGTGACACAGGAGAAAATTCTAGTGCGGGGCTATGAGTGTAGAAAGCGTGTTTTTTTTCTTTTGCAGCATTAATTTTGTGAGTAAAAAGTTACAAATTAAAAGAAGTAAGATAATTTTTTTTCAGAGATTTCGCTGTTTTTTTTTCTAATCTTAATAATGACAATACATTAACCTCCTGTAGCACGGAACCCTCAGCGTGACTCGAACTTGCCCAGTTTTTTGCTCCTAAACCTTCATGTCATTCCAGCAAGTAAACAACTACACAAAGGGCTAGTCACCATCCCTTTTTATTAATATCGGTGGCTGAATGGCAACAAAGGGTTTTGTTCTCATTATGCGTAATCGGAGTCGTTCAGGTGTTATATTATAGTAGGTTGCGGTAATAATGAGCTTACTGGACGTTTAAAACAGGGGAAGTACTGCGAACACTCTGGGGTAACATACTCGTAAAATACTCGTACTATTGATAGTGGTTTTGATCTATTATTTGATACTTTTTGTAAAATTTACGGAGCAAACAATGATGATGCAGTCCACCTACTATTGTCCCACTTCTAGGCACGGGTCTTCTCTCAGATTGAGAGTTCATGATCCTACTAGGCACGGATCTTCTCTCTGTTTGAGAGTTTCATAGTCCACCGCGCTGGCCAATGCGAATTGGAAGACTTCACACACCTGTGTGAACTTTTTTGAAACTCTCAGTTGTGTTGGTAAAAGCAGTGCTAATCAATTTCTAATACGTACAAAAATCAGTGATACGTGCCTGGGATTCGAACCACGGACCCTGATTTGAGACGCCGATTTTTAACACTGCTTCATCGGCCTGATAATAAGTACTTTTAAATGTAGTCCGACCGGGGAAGTACCACCACGTCTATATTAATGTGGTAGAAAGAATTTGATTCGACCTAGGAGATACTACCGCCAGACCTGTATCTATACTAATACTCGTAGATACATAAATATGGGATGGTGTGTGTCTGTGTACTCAATCACGCAAGCACCACTGGTTCGATTTTTATGAAATTTTGCATAGATGTAGATTATTTAACTGGTTAGTCTATCGGTCGGTCGGTCAGTGTTTAATATCGAAATCAAATGTAGCTTACATTTGCTTTCGATATTATTCGCTATTTAAAGATGGCAACTATTTACTAACAACTCACTTTTCATGTACCTCCTACTGAGTAAAACCTATTTTTTTAAATAAAGAAAGAGTCCTTGCGTTTCGGTCGACAGGTTTGCTGGCACACATCATATTTTCATTCATATTAGGCGATCTGCTTAGACCCACGAAGTGGTAACGACTTTCTGACTGAATTGACTTCTAGAACTTCTGTTTTAAACAAAGTTGCTTACAGATATCCATGGGCAGTGGTTACCATCAGATGGGCTGCATGCTCATTTGCCACTTATAAAAAAGACTAACCAATTTGAATATTTATACCATTCAATATGTACCTAATATTTTTATTTTTCTCGTATTATAACTAAATTTCATGCGTCGCACAATTTACATTTAAATTCCTAAAGAGATTTCTTACAGTTACTTAATACATATATTGTATTTATACTAAAATCTAAGTTTAACCATTATTATTTTGAGTTAACCTTCAACCTATTTACCTCTAACCTGCCATGAGTATGGAAATAGAATGCTTACTACTACTTAGAAATTACTATTTATCTCACCCATGCCGTGTACAATGTTTCGCTCGCGACTTTACCTGCTTTCTTATGATATACAAATCTTATTTTACATGAAAGATCCGTTAAATTTGGTCTTGCATTTTCATTAATTACCTCGACCAACAAGAAAGACCATCATCAATAAGCTATTTTTATTATTGGTTACTTTTTTATCACTACTTCTGTAGTAGCAAACGAGCAGGTGGACTGCCGACCTAATAGTAAGTGGCCACTGTTGCCCACGGACGATGCGACTCTTAAAAACACACGCTTTCTACACTCATAGCCCCGCATAGTAGGATTTTCTCCTGTATCGCGGGTGCCATGGACACACAAAGACGAATACACAAACACCCATTCACAGAATAGAAATCTAAATGCATCATTAAGATGGATTTAGATTTCTGTTCTGTCTGTCGTAATGTTCTGTCTGGCCAAGAATGGAACCCGGAACCCACTGCGCGGCAGACCGGTATGGTGACTACTCAGCCACGCGGGTCGTTAAACTCTTATATTACAAAAAGCGAAATTATAGTAAGAACTTAGTTAAACAAGGTATTTAATTTAATCTATTCCAGATTTTTCTTCACAAGTAAGTACATTTAGAACTCCAAATTATCCGATACCCCGCTGACTTGATTCGATTATTTTCATTTTTATGTCCATTTTATTGATTCTGTATTAACTATTATCGGAAATAACCTGATTATCGTTAATGTATTTCTAATTATAATTAACAGATATTTTATGCCTCCATAACTTGATTAGTTCAGACCGCCTCGTTAAAAACTAAATGTTCTCATCATTTTCGTCTAAATAGATTTTTATTTTATAATTACTTTGATACTTGATGTCAATTAAATAAACTATATTGCTTTATGATAATTCTTTTAGTATAATTGGGATGAGATAATAATCTTTGAAATATTTTGTTGAATTTAGTATTTATCTACTCTACAATATTATACGTAAGGTAAAGTTTTTGATTAATTAATTTACGAATAATTAACAACCTAACAATAAATAATCAATGATCATTAAGGATCAGACAATAAATGGCGTGGTTTTATCTATAAATGAGTATGTACTAAATATTTACGGTGCGCAAATTATTAGAATACCACCGACGAATTAATAGAATACGGCCGAATACCATCGACCATAGAATTATTTACCACGTAACTTATGGGCAAACACGAGGTGTCACGAGGCTCATAACAGTTAATATGTAGGTATACCAAATTTTAGCTGTATAAGACACTAAGTGGGATAAACATTCCGACTTGACACAGAATTCAGCTTACACGATTTGACCTAAACATACATACTTACAAACATTGCTAGTTAATTAAAAGCTTTAAAAAAGAAAACCATTTATATTGAATATAAAAAACTTACATATTAAACTCATTTCAACAGAATATGATCACGTTAAACCCTGTATTTCTAAAAATCTTTACAAAAATCAAATCTCTCTATTTCTAAACCTCGGCTCGTGTCAATTGAATACAAAAACAAATTGAATTGACAAAAAACATTCCTTTTATACAAAATAAAAAACAAGTTCTTGCCATAAAGTATAAAGACCTCAAAATAAGTATCATTGTTGATCTCCCTATTTTTCGAAATCTCGGCTCGTGGCCAGTAGACATGTAAATTAAAAACATTTTGAGTTTTAATAAAACGTGTCTCGTGTCAGATGAATTAGTCATACTGACCTCTGGATGATCGCTGACCCTAAGGGATGCTGTGGTCAGCCAGTTTTTTATAAGGACAAGATTATTATGTAAATACATAAAAATGTCTTTATATTATCGTAAAAAATGAAGGGAGAATTAATTCAGATTTTGTACTGCTTTGACTTGTTTTATTGCCTATGACAGTACTTTAATGGTATCTATACTAATATTATAAAGCAGTAGAGTTTATTTGGTTGCACGGGATAATCTCAGGAACTACTGTCGAATTTAAAAAATATTTTTGTATTGAATAGTCCATTTATTGAGGAAGGCTATAGGCTATATAACATCACGCTAT
>DWLI01003377.1:0-11910 GCA_018249915.1 Cecropterus dorantes dorantes
ACAAATCTTAGTTTACATTTATGTTACTTTAACATATCTTTTTTACGCGGGTGAGACCGCGGGCTCAGCTAGTAAGATAATAAAGATAAGATTAGATAGACCTACTAGAGATGTATCACATGCTACCTTAAAAACTGCTTGAAAACCAAATACTATGTGTAGATATTGAAATATGTATACGTTGTCTGCGACAGTTTCAACGCCTTCATGCTATTTCTGCTCTAAAGTAGCTCTAAGCTGTATTTGACATATCATTACAAAATTTGTTCCATAAAATAAATTCAACGGAAGCGTGTAGCAATGGTCCAGTGATCGACTTTAAAAATTATGATCTATTTAGATTTACATCTAGTTCTGTCTAATAACAGCAGTATTATGCGCTGTTGTGTTCTGGTCTGAAGGGTGTGGTAAGGGAGACATACCTATCCGAGGCATTCCGTCTTAGTCCTCAGGGGTAACAACGCACCTTAGATAAGACTTTGATCTTACCTAGGGTTGATTACAGATGTCCACGGACGACAGAAGCCACTTACCATCAGGTGGGCTGCATGCTCGTTTGCTACATCCATATATAAAAAAAAATACTTAACCATAAAGAGTTCTTCTAATTCCGAACTTTACTTTATTACACTTTTTACTACGTGCTATAAATATGCACTGGCATAATATATAATATGATCGAAAAATTCTATTACACCATTTTATCTGATTATTACCCAGGCTTGCTAATGAGATATTGGCATATATATGCAGTAACCAAACTGTTAGCGTGTGGAAACGAAATTCGTGACTCCGTCTTCCGTTTCTTCTGAGGAGCCAATTAAACGAGAGGTTTGTGTAGTCTCTTCGGAATAAAATAAATAAACGCTTTCTATAATAATTTTGGGATTTATAGACTCAAACTAGGATTTCGTGTGTCGTAAGTGTTATTGACACATTGTTTAGTAACGGATTGAATCTGAAATTGAGATTTTCACATAGCAGATGACGTGTGTACCATCAAAATTATAGAAAATTTCTTGAAAATATACTTGTTATATATATTGTTATATACAATAAATATATTGTTTTGCTGTTACAAATCTACAAAAACAGAAAAATGCTAAAACAATTTCTTTAACAAAAGTTGTTGTCTACATAAATCCAGACCTGGTAAAAACTTACTGGTTTTCTAAAAAAATATTAAGTCACATTGCTTGGTTTCCTAGATAAAGTTACATTCTCTAAAGAAATAAATGGATTAGTAATATTTAAAACTGACACCATGCGGTGACTGACATCCTTGATTTGTAAGATACAGCATTAAGATAAACACACTATAACTAATGATAAACATACCATAAACAGACATAATATCCACTAAACTGAATTTATATAATTAATTTTACTCAATTTACTAATATAGAGAACTAGAAACTAGAGAAAGCAGAACATTAATTTGTTAATGAAATATCACACAGTTCAAATAAAGTTCAAAGTTATAACATTGTTCTTAACCACTTAATCGCAAACACGGATCCGTAAATCTTGCAAGTTTTCACCAAACACGTGAAAGAGCAGTTAACATTTTCGTGAATGGCCGTGTCGGCTGTTTAATGACGTCATAAAAACGAATGACACTCAGCAAATTGTGGAAACTTGTCGTAAATTCACGATGACCACTCCATATTTCGTTGACCAATCGCTGATCAATAGGGTTGTCCAAAAATCAAAGTATGATATTTGGTAACTTTGGTTTAACTTAAACAAAGAATTACACGAGTGATTGTGACGTAACATAAATGTTATCTTATTGATATGGCTGTAAAAGGTTGCCAGTAGCTCAACGTATAGTATATACATATATATAAATTATTAAAAAAGTAGAAAAAATTTAAACACTTCAAAATAAAAAAAATCAATGTCGCAGTATAATATTATATTGTATAAGAAGACAACTACCTACTTATTTTATAAACCTACTTATTTTATATAATACATAAAAAAGTATAAAGGTTTTTTGTAAATATTTCCTTTATGGAGACTTAAATGTGTTAGATGATTGTCACTCATGCCATTTACAACCTACGACATGGGTAGGCTAACAAACGTTTATTATCATTTATAAATCAAATAATAATTGAAGAGTCCAAGGTAATTACACATTAATAACAAATTAATATTTTACAGGTATGGTTGTTCTAAAGTAGGTAGGTACCAATCACTGTTTTATTGCTTATTGTTCCGAGTAAAAGATTTATAGACAACCCTATTGGACATGTGTCAGAAGAAAGTTCGTTAGTTTAATGTCCTCGTTAGCAGATAAGTGATAAATCATAACGTAGCGAAGTCGTATTGTTTACATAGATTCATTTGTTAGAATTAAAGAAAAATTCATGCAATTGGTTTTAAATTAATAATTCTTCAAACAAAATTGAAGAAAAATATTTCATCTGAATAACGAGTTAGCGAATTTGTCACTAAAAACCAAAGTAATATTCATTTGTTAAATTCATTCATGCTAAATTTTATAAGGATTAACGTCAAACCGTTATTATTGTTTTTCGGGATTTTGTATATAAAAATCCGATTCATTTATAGGAATACAACAATATGTAAAATAATAAGTAGACAAATTTTCGAGATTTCGAAACTGAATTTTTGTATGCTTATATTAAGAAACCAGGAAAAAATATATTCTGATTAGATTTTTTTATTTCATAACATACAAAATAAATAAGGTGGAATGAAAAACGTGATATATACAAACGAAAATACTAGTCTCTTAAAAAATAATAAATAAATAATAATAATTAAAAAAAAAAAAACAAAAATCCTGTCACCTGCATAATAAACTAGGCTAAGTACTGAAATAAATAAACGTATATTTTATATTAATGCTATAAAAATCTATTTACATGAATTTGTATCAAACATTGCTGATGTATTAATATTAATATATTAATATATTGTGTGGCAGTAAAGGTACCTTTCGTTATAATGTTTCCTGAAAATAATGAAAAATAAATTAAATAAATTATAATGTTACCTGGTTTTGTGCCACATTTGGCGTAAGCTATTCGAAACGAGAAGTACGTTTGACCCGTGGATGGCGGCACGTACACACATCGCGGGTCCCCGTGTTGTCCTGTGAACAAGTAAAATGAATGAATTAATTGAATATATATATTGTATTTCCGATTTACACCCATAAACTGTTATTAACATCCTTAAAATTCTATGTTAGTAAATGTTTGAGAGACTTCTATATAATTATTTAATTTAATTACGTGTAACTTATTGCAATACCTCAATATAGGAATTTCTAATTAAAAAGCAATTGCTTTCAGATATTAAAAAAAATGTATAGATATACCGAATACCTTTAAATTGTCAGTTAGATTGTTTATGCCCCAAGTGATCCAGAATGCAATTTAACTAAGAATAACCATCAAGAAATTCAGGAGCTTGTCTTTTTTCTTTATTAGGTATTTATTCTTTTATTTTCATGCTGTTTCGATGACGGAGTTACACGAAAATAAAAAAGCAAGCTCCAATATCAAAAATAATGGAAAATATGCTACAACTATTCGTAATAAGCTGGAAAAATCCACTTGCAAGTTTATTTCTTTTTCTTTACCCAAATTGATGCCCAAATTAGTGCCCTCTGAAGCACAGAACTCAAAATAAACACTGCTAGTCACCTACTTAACTTCTAACCCCGCCCGACATTGCTTTATTTTGTAGTTTGACTTTGCGATTTTATTAATAAGGTAGTCTCCTATAATGAACAGGGAAAACGACAAATGTATATAATATCGTCCTCATGCTTAATAAAATATATTTTTTCTATTATATTATATAGCTTAAATGTCACAAAAACAGAAAAAAAGTGATTTAATTTAATCATTCAATGACTTAATTTCACTGGATATAATATATAAATACTTTGCAATCATCAAACTAACTTAGCAGATAAAGTCGGCGTTTCTCAAAGTATAAAATGGCATATCGTATGTCAACTCATTCAGCTTAATAGTTACTGAGTTATTCCAACTGGAGGCAGACAGTTGACAGACAGACTAAGTACCTCTTAAGAGCTTGAGTTATGGCAAAGATAAACTTAACGGATGAATTAATGCTTTGACAGATGAACTATTGTTAAACCAACTATGTTACTACTACTACGCGCCGTGTGTAAACCGATTGTCGTCGTTGTGACAATAATATGATGAAGTTATATTTCTTTTGACGCCTTGGGAATAGTATGAACGTGAATTCTAAAATGCGTGTGCGCACTGAAGTTTAAAAACGACACCAAATAGTTGGCTAGTAAGTGTCACAAGTTTTGCAAAAAAAATCTACAAAGTGTAATTTTATTTGTATTTTAGAAAAAAGAAACACATATTTCAATTAAATTATATTTAAGGGGTTAATTTTTTTTATTACTTTACATTTATCTCATTAATTTTATCATTTTTAACACCTTTGTCCTCGTTTCTTTATGCATTATTTTTCACACAGTACATATCTAGAACTTCATATAAATTAATAAGCCTTAAATGAGAGTAATAAAAGTTTGCATTTTAATGTCTCTTTTTTAATACTTTATCAATTGTAAATAAAATTTGGCAACATTACATATGAAACACGACCGGTTAAGTTTATACTTAAATGATCAATAAAATATGTATATTCTATTCCAGCTATTCTTAAAGCAAAGTTATAAAAAGGATATAAAATTGTTAATTCCTTGTAATTAATACCCCTTCCATTTAAATTATCTTGGATAGTTTGAGAAAGTAGTTAAATTTAACGGAACTCGATTTAAGCGCGATGTAAACACACTTATTATTACATACGTAAACCTCCTAGTAATTGAATATTAGTTTAACCAATACGATAAATATATGATGGTGTATTTCAGTGTTTTATTACAGAGACAAACTTTTAATAGCTCATTTACAATACATAAACAATGCATATACAGCGGATATACGTTGAGAATATCTAGATGCTAAGTGCCAACTTCGTGAGTTTCTAATAGAACTCTCCTTTGAATAAATATTCTGTATACGACCTATTTTAATGGTCTCCTAATTCTATAGAAGCTAGTATTCTTTTATCACATTAGTAGTAACAAACGAACATGCAGTCCGCCTGATGGTAAGTGGTTACTGCCGCCCATGGACATGTGTAAGTAACTTCATATAGAACAGGGGTTCTATCTGAAGTCGATCACAGATGTGTTGTTACTCCCGAGGACTGAGAGCGCCTCATATATAAGTGAGCCGGCAACAACACCCTTCCAGCGACGTGCAAGCTGCTGCTTCAAGCTAGAAATAGATGTGGCGGTAGTACCTCCCTAGACGAACTACACTGGTTCTACCAAGTATACCACAACACGGTAAGGGGCCACCCATAAATTACGTTACACTTTTTGACCGTCCTATCATAGCTGCTAATATTTGTGAGACTTAGTTGGAACTCCTCGGATAAGTCTGTTTCCCTTACCACAACCTTCATACTAGAACACAGCAGTGATTAACACTATTATTGGGCAGAAATAGCTGTGGCAGTGGCCGGAGTCGAACCACAAAGTGTTCTACCAACCGTTTACTAGATTACTTAGTATAGAGGAATAACTGCTCACTTAATGATTTGGTAAGTTTTTTTTATAAACAATAAACATATAATTAACCGAGAAAAACGAGTGAAATGCAGTCTCCAAGACTTAGAAAGTAAATACATTTTCACGTAATTACAGCCGAGCTAATTGACAATTAGTGCCCTCTAAACACACGTAGCGCAAACTAGGCAAATTGTTTCTTACTTAATATGGCGTAGTACATTGTAGTACTATGCGTACTTGAATTTAGAAACTTTAATTATATTAATATTTTGATTTACATATTTATAGGATTTAAATATGATATACGAGCATGGCGTCCATCCATTATAAACGCTTTCTACATTCATAGCCCCACACTAGGATTTTCTCCTGTGTCGTGGGTACCATGGAACAAACATCCAGACGCAGATCAGAATCTAAACTCATCATTCAGATATCAGTCTGGCCGGGGGTCGAACCCGGAACCCACTGCGTTTCAGACCGGTATGGAGACCGCTTCGCCACGCGGTTCGTCATTGATAAGTTTTAACGCTGTCTACCGACGTCCATATAGAACAGGGGTTCTACGTTAAGCCATGTTGATAATAAAAATCTGAAGTACCTCGTAGGTGAAAAAGCTAACATCCTCACCCTTCCACCGAAACATAAGAACTGCTTTACGCTAAAATATTCGTGTTATTGGCAGTTAGAGTCAGGGCAACATGTTGACTGCAATCATAAGTTGTAAGTAAGAAAACGATCCATCCACTTGTAAAATTAATGTTACAATCAAGAAGCTTATTGACAAGTTTTTGACACAACAATTTCCAATATGACAATTTTGAATCAACGACAAACAGACTTTCACAAGACATTGTTACGCAAGTTCCTAAACGAAAAATATTAATATGTGATGAGTATTAGCAGTATACACCTTATGGTTTTGCTTGCGTTTAAAAATTACAGGCATCATGACTACCTCAGTTAAATAATAAACAATTACCCACAGTAAACTATGTCTACTACGAATAACCCCACCACTACAGGCACCTCGGGATTTCCTAACTTTATCTTTTACCTAAACTCTCAACATGGCTAAAGCAGTTTTCACAGAAGATATGTTTAATGCAATAAAGCAAGGAAAAAATTCCTCAAGCTGTGAATTATAAATAAATTTTCAACTCTTTGAATTAAATTTGGTTTGGTTTAAAGAGATTCATAAAAAGATTTTCTCTAAACTATTTTATTTTTGCAAATATTTGCGATAAGTAGACACGCGGACATTTCTAACACATCCTATTTTAAATTAACCACAGATTCCAAGGTAAAGTAGGATGTAGTTACAGGTTTATGAGCTGAGTTGAGAAGAGATAAAATGAGATGAGATGAGATCAAATGAGATGAGATGAGATGAAATGAAATAATTGTGAGTGAACCGCACGCATGTTAGATACTTCAATCGTGTAAACAAATGTATTTACTCCTAAAGACAAACTGGTACGACTCTAATTTTAATTAACATTCTTACACCCGACAAACCTATAACCTTTAATTGCTAACCACATTTACGACTTTCAACAGCATATTTAGTGACATACAAGTAGTTTCGTGTCTATAAAACGGTTTATTTGATTATAAACATTGCAATAAATACCAAGTGGTAATAACTTATTTGAAATTGATTATATTTGAATAGCAGTATCCAACACCTATGTATTTCTGTGTTATAACATAAATTTCAAAGGTTTTATTTTTATATAAAAAAGTCATAATTTCTAACGATATTTAAGTTTTTTTTTTTTTTATAAATATAAATTTATTCGTAGCACTTTTCTAAAGAAAATAATGAACAACGTAATAATGAACGTCGATAATTTTCGTAAAAGCGCACTTACTGTGATAGTGATTCAATTGCTCCACAATTCCAACATTTAACTATATGCAATTTGTACCGTATTTACTTGATATAACGATCATATAAGATGCCTTTTAAATTGTCAGCTAACCACACACGCCACCGCAACTCTCTTATTACTGTCCAGTTGTATTAGAACCTTATTGTCTTGTGAATACAGAACTTGCGTGGTGTCTTCGTGAGATGCAACACACACCTCGCTACAATCAGAGCGCCACTAATTGTTGCTTCTAATTGCGTTTCACTTGCAATGATGACGGATGCAAAGTGAATTATTAATACTGCGCTCTACTTGCACCACTGAAAAGTTGTTAAAATACAGTTTTTGAATAAACGACCCGGTACAGCGGTCATCTTACCGGTCTGACAGAAGGTTTTTTCTTTTATAAAATTAACGGAAGTAAAAGTATGTATGTCCTTGGCGGTAGTGATTATTTATGATCAAGTTGATTGCTATTTTCTATTTTCTTCTCAATTGTTTTATTTTCTTCTTCGAAATTCTTGTCCTCATCATTCACACACCTGGTTACTGCATAAACCTGAATAATATTAAAACTTGTAGGCGCTGATTTGTGTTTTATACTCATCATTTTGCTAACGAGTTAATGCCATAAAACATGGATTCTCAAATGTTTTGAGATAATGAAAATATTGCCATTACCAGAGAACAAATCAGCGTTAATATCTGTGACAAGGCCATTTTAAACGCTTTCTATACTCATAGCCCCACACTAGGATTTTCCTATGTCATGGGTACCTGTCCACATAAAGACGAATACACAAACACCCAGACCCAGAACCGAATCTAAACTCATCATTCAGATTTCTGTCTGGCCGGGGATCGAACCCAGAACCCAGTGACAGTCAGACCGGTATAGTGACCGCTCCGCGGGTCGTCGAATCGAACTTTGACCTTCCAATGTGATCACTAGGACCACTATTAAAAGACCACAGATGATCAAATTATGTTTGTTATTTTTTTTATCAGACTATAGTAGCATGCAGTCCACCTGATGTTAAGTAGTGACTGCCGCGAGTAGACATTTATAATCAAATTCATATAGACCAGGGGTTCTATCTAGGACTAAGATGGTCGTCTCATATATAATTGAGCCAGCAACCACACCCTTTCACCGAAACGCAAGAACTACTGCACGCTAAAAATAGGTGTGGCGTTGGTACCTCGCCGGTCGAACTACACTGGTTCAACCATCAGAAATGTACTACAATTTGCCACTAGAATCTTATAAATGAAAATCCATAAAGTTAAACGCAGTGAAAGCTCTCAATAAATTAATACTTACGTAATTTCTCATTTGGTATTTCTTTCTTTACAGAAATAAAATATTACTTATGGTAAAATTATGCATCGAAATTTAGAAAATAGTAATTTATTAAATATGCATAACATCGAGAACGCACCCAATCGTCATGTTAATTAGTGCATTATTAATATATTCGAGAGTTTGGTTTATTATGAAAGATACTATTAAGGTTTGTTTAATTTTCGTTTTATGATAATTCAAATTTTCATAGCAGTATTTCGTGTTTATTTTATATTTGACTAGCTCCGTCGTTTCATTTGCGGTAGAAAATGATACATGACCAACATATTATATTTTACAATCAAACTCCTATAAAATCAGACCAGGTGTTTTGGAGAATAATATGAATAGAGAAACGGACCGTACTGTATATATGTTCATATACATTTTGTAAAAGTTTGATATTTTAAGATTACAAAGATACTTCAATTTTATTTACTTCGACCCTCGTGGCATAGTGGTCATCTCGGTTAGATGCCATTCAGAGGGATCCAGATACAAACACGTAAACCCAATTGAAACCCAAAAAATAATAGCTTTTACTCTATTCCTCTCCAAAGAACATTCGAAGTTAAGCAATAAACAAATAAAATTGAAGATATACTTCCAATTTATTTGTTTATCTCCTACTGCCAGTTATGTAAATCGTAGCTGATTTATAAAGATAAGCAACGACGCGAGCGAAAGTTGAATGTGTGATTTGGGTAATTCATACCTATATATATGCATAGGACAAGTTTAGTCGTGAGTCACATTAAACATTGTCGGGCCTTATGACTACAATGCAACATGGGTTGGTCATCGATACTTACCCTCTATCACTGGCCTGCATTGGCAGCGTGATGAAGTAAGCTGCTGGTCTTCCCAATTTGTTGTGATAACATTTTTCCAATAGAGGAGTAATATATACAAGTATAGTTGTCACCAAACATTTTTTAATGACAACCTGTGTGACGGAGCGGTCACCATTGCGGACTGACACGCGTGAGTTCTAGGTTCGAGCCAGACAGACATCTGAATGATGGGTTCAGATTTTATTCTGGGTCTGGGTGTTAGTGTTTTCGTATGTCCATCATGCCTGCAACACTGGCGAAAAGTGTGTGGTTATGAGTATCGAAAGCGATTTTATTATAATATTGAAGTAGCAAACGAGCATTTTGTCCACCTGACGGTACGTGGCAGTTGTTATTAGGCAGAAATAGGTGTGTCAGTCGTGAGTACCTATATCTCTACCGAAGATGCTCTCGTCACCAAATATTACTACATCGAAATATCTTCAATTACCTTTAGACGAAACAATGCCCTCAAAAGGGTGCGAGAAGGTGAGATGGACGTCCATGTGGTCTTTCCCACACATCACTTCCAGGGATTGGATGACAGGCATACCCTCCGGCCGCTCCATCGGCCAGAGCTCGCCGGCCCGGACTTTTGTCTGAAATTAATGGACTTTCATTATTATCTTTTATAATAAGCATAAATATTCTTTTATAGTAAGTATGCAGTGGTAGTTTAGTGGCACGTGGGTGGTCCAGTTTTAGGAGTAAAATATTATATTATACTTTGACGGCGAAGAAAATTGTTTTCGAATTCGAACTGTTAAAAACGTATACAAAGTATGAAGTCTACCGAACTTGGACAGTCCTGTGTAGTATGCCTTAAACTGTTTATCTAAGAGAAGAAGAAAATATTTTCCAACAATAGAACGGTAATAGGATGATAAAATTATCACGATGATAAAATGAAAAATGAAAATGAAAAAAACTTGACTAAGTAATTGTCCTAATTGACTAAGTAGAATCGGGATTATCCAGAATTTGAAACGTAGTCCTCCAACATGAAAAAGCGATAACAGAAACCAGTGGGCTACTACTTTTTTGTGGCAAAACCCATTTCTAACCTATAAGTAAGTACACTTAAATAAAATCTCGTAATAATGTCTAGGCAGTATAGTAACTCTTGTAGCTTGAAATTGTTTACTTAAGTTAATTTACCAGTTATTCTTTGAAAACTGTTTGCTATTCCTTGATTGTATTTGCACTGTACTTCTCAGAACCCTGTCATTATACGTGGTTGTTCGAAAAACACGCATCACTAACTGTTGCGCTTGATTTCATAATTACCTCCTTACGACTTAAGCCTTAGATGTCGTTTTTGTTTGTATCAAAATGCATTCGTGATTACGATAGGAATTATTGGGTGCTGCTTACAAGAATTCATTTTGATGTGAAAGGTTAGGTTTTATTTGAAGTATAATTTACTACGGCATAAACTTTTATTCCATGTCCTTAGTGAGTTTATTGCGTTTTCTCAAAACACACCAATGTACGTTACAGCTTAACGTTTCCTTTTTAGCCATACCTTTCAATACCTTTTACGCAATGGACGAAAACGTTTAAAATGATAACTTGTACTTAGGGCTTTATAGTATGAAAAATATATGCTATTTATGTTTATCGACTAATGTGCTAGGTATTATGAAGATGTTCGACTGTTCTAATGTGACAATAAATTTAAAAAGTTGACAATGTTAAGATTTTCATAAAAAACTTTCATCTTGTTTTACACTAACGCCATCTCGTATTAATTGATAGTTGACATATCGATTACTAAATACAAAAAAATCGTACCTCAAACAACGTTTCTTTGCAGAGCGATTAAAAAGAAAATATAAAATATATTTTTTTTTCTTACATTTTTACTTTGAACAAAAAATGGCTAAACAAATACAAATGACTCATTTTTGTTATATTAGTGTCTTATTTTCTACTAAATATCAGTAATTTAGATAATTTGAAATAAAACTATCTTTACGTAAACCGAAGTAGTTCATAACTTTGTGCTACCGTTAAAACGCAAAAAGAGAAGTGAGGGTTGCCATAATCACCAATACGAGTTCTTTAAAACCATGACTCTACTCCCATAGTGTTAAAGGAATTATTGTACTTTCACTACCTGATCTAACAGACTTTGAACTGTCTTACTATAAAATTTGAATTGGTTGACAGTTATGTCTTACATCTTAGGGGCCATCCATAAATTACGTCACAGGAATTCCCGACTTTTCGACCCCTTCCCCCCTC
>DWLI01003378.1:0-11909 GCA_018249915.1 Cecropterus dorantes dorantes
TGTAATAGCGGTTTCTTTCATTTCTCGTTCACTGTGCAGGCGGTACTGTTTTGTAGCGCCCTGCCGGTTGATATCATCAAAGCACCTAATAAGATCGTGTTTAAGAAGCTTATCCGAGTATAAGCATATTTTGAAATACGGCACAGTATACGGTTGCACAAGGATTGCCTTTATGAAACCTCACATATATTTTTTTTATATAGTACGGAAGTAGCAAACGAGCATGCAGCCCACCTGACGGTAAGTGGCTGATGCCGCCCATGGATATCTGTAATCAACCATAGGCAAGATCAAAGTCTCACCTAAGGTTAGCCACAGATGCGGTGCTATCCCTGAGGACTAAGATAGAATGCCTCGGAAAAGTATGTCTCCCTTACCACACCCTTCAGACCAGAAGACAACAGCGCATAACACTGCTGTTATTAGGCAGAAATAGGTGTGGCGGTGGTGCTTCCGAAGTCGAAACACAAAGAGATCCACCACGATCAATGTACCGTATATTCACTATAACATCCTAGAACAACTCTCTCAAGTTGTTGAAAACGATTGTTTATTTTTAGTAATTTCGTTTGTTAATCTACATTTTCGATTCTTTTTGTCTTAATAATTTTAAATTGTAACATGTTGATCATTCTTTGCAGGTGGAAGCAATAAAGCAATTCCTCGAAATTATCTCCACTAGTTCAGATACGCAAAACAACAATATTCAAGAAACACCAGTATTGCTCAAAGAGGGGTAAGTTGGTTTTTACTTAATACATTATTATTAATTTCCTTCTATAAATACAATTTATTTAATTGGAAAACATTTAATTAATGTCTATTTTTATTATTGCCTTACTCGGATCAGATATGGGTATGTATCAATATAAAATTTTATTAAAAAATCAATATTTGATTAGTAGTTTCAAAAAAACATAAATCGATTTTGTTAATGGTAAAGTTCAATTATTTTTATTAATTTAAAACTTTTTGTGTAGGACGATGATCAAGCGTACGGAAGGTCTGCGGGGTGGCGGCGGTTCGCCGCGACGGCGATGGACGCGGGCTGCGCACACGCATTCCAAACGGCGACATTTTAGACTGACCAGGTACATAATTTATTTAATTTTATTTTATTTGGCAAACGTGCAACGATTTGAGATTAATTTCTAACAATATAATTTTATAGTACACCATTTAGCATACTATTGAGCATACAAAATATTAGACTATTAATGATAGACTATAACTATAAATATTCCTCAAATTATAAGTATGATAAATTTCTTTTCGTTTAAAATTGTTTTACACATAACATAGTAATAGAGATTCATTAAGTATCTGTGTTTTTATCATAATTCTATTTCTAACGTAACTGCTTTTGTTACATATCTCGCAAACACATTCATAATTTGCATCACAATGTTATTGAAACATCTTAACAGTATTAATGATAATTGTATTTATGTTCAGCGGTGAGCTGTCGTGGTCTCGGTGCGGGGCGAAGACCCCGGCGCACCGGCTGTCGCTGGCGGGCGTGCTGGCCGTCGCGCCCGTCGACTGCCCGCCCGCGGGCGCTCCGCTCGGCGCCAACAACATCTTCCAAATAGGTAACGGTCAATACATCAGTCTTTTGAAGTCTCCTATTGGACATAAGGCTCTCCTATTGAGAAATTTTGGCAATAGATACCGCGCCTTGCATATTCGCGTTGGTTACCCCAGTCAAGAGGTGACTATACACATGTGAAGAACTTGTATATTCTTTGCATGTATAAAGTACCAGTCATTAGGACGACTAATTTCATTCTTCATATCATATTTAGTAATTAGGTTCTATATAGTTATGACTAATGAGTGCAATTAATGTATTCACTTAGTAAGGTTAGATTAGGTCACCCCTTAGCCTATAAATGATCTACACAGGACAATTGACATCAAGTGGAACTGTCCTTTTCAGTGAATATATTGTTGCAAACAAATATCATAATATTTATTACAAACAAGCATCCATCAAAACATTTTAGTGATCGAAACGTTACGCTGACGATGCTTTCTTATAATTTACTGCCTAACAATGGCATTTTTCAATACTACTGTATTCACATTGAAGACTTGAGATTACATTTCTGGCTAGCAACAAATGCACCATTAACCTCAAATAATCCCAATAACTCCTATTAAAAGTGTAGGCCGAACTTACGTTTACATGAGTACGTACTATGCATCTGGAGAGCCATTGTAAAAGCAAATTCCGTTCGTGTACAGTGCACCGCGAGCGCTCGCTGTTCCTGCAGGCGAGCAACTGCGTGGAGCGCGCGGAGTGGGTGCGCCTGCTGGGCGCGCTGTGCCGCCACTCGCCCGCCGCGCACCGCGGCTACTACTGCGACTCCAAGTGGACCTGGTGAGTGACAGAACCGTTGCTTAGTATATGATATGTTTCTGATTAGTTTTTCTTGAATAGTGAATCTCAAGATTTTCTATTTTAATTTTAAGCTGGGTACATGTTATACGGAATGGATGCAAAATAATATATGTAAATTTTGTGACTTTTTAAATTTAAAGGCGGTCGAAATGTTTCTGTAACATCACTTGTCTACAAACTTTTACAAATAAGTAGTAGATGCATAAAAATATTAAGAATTTCTTTTTGGATTGATATTCCTATTGGATGGATATTGTGATTAAAGATATGAATTAAATAAAGAAGAACTCGGCCTGCTTTTTCATTTTTTATGTACTTTTAATATAATTTAAAGTAAATCCTGCCGTTTATTGTACACTCTAACCACTAATTTGACTTAAGTTATTACTAGAGGAATTAATATTCCAACGATTATTAATAAAACAAATAGTGACCTAAAGTGACATGTTTTCGAATGACTCTCATTCCTTCGTACCAATTAAATTGACCTTAGTTTAACGCGTAATTTTAAACCACACTCGTTACTTAGTCGTTACTAATGTAACCCTTATTCAGCGTTTAACATTTTAACTGTAATGTATCCAGCTGCGGTCGCGCGGAGGCGGAGGCGGCGGGGTGCGGCGGCGCGGGCTGGGCGGGCGCGGCGCTGCGTCTGGACCCCGCGCGCGACCTGCAGCGCCTGCACGCGCTGCTTGTCGCGCACGCGCAGCGGATCGACGAGCGGCTGCACCGACCGCACGGTAACTTGCTATTTGCTTTGTCTTCGTCGATGTCGCTGTACCCAGGCCTCAGATGTTCTGAATTTTTGGTACAAGAAGTATATAAAACCACTGATGTACAGAAATGCAACATTTTGTTAAAGGATAAAAGCAATCCATTGGCAATTTTGCAAGTATTGTGGACACAAACATACAAATTATCACTTATATATTTTTTTATTCAAGTACCAATTCATTATCGTTTACAGATGACATGACTCCCGAAGAACGTGAAGCTGAAGCAGCCACACTGCGTGAATTGCAGAAAGTGATGTTCGACCTCGAACATCGGCATCAAATACACCGGCGGTCCTTAGCCAGGGAAACTAAATATGGCAGCAAGTACGTAGCTAAATTTTGGATCGATAAAAATGTCATTATTAATTATTGTTATAATCTTCTTTATTGAATTGCTTTATTTTAACAGGCAAGCCCCAATCGGCGATGACAATTACCTTCACCTGGCCGGAGCCGCTGGGAACGTAGACTCAGGATCGTTTCTTTGGAGGCCGTACCGCGCCGAAGCATCTCCCACCGTTGACCTAGATGGCAAGACGCTTCCACTGCAGTCCTCGTTGGACATCTGCTCGAGCACGGAGTCGCTTAAGCTAGCGCGGCACGGCGACGAGCGCTCGTCCGGAAAGTCCAACAAGTCGACTGGCAGCGGCTACCTTACCATGTCCTGCATTAAACACGAACCGTCCGAGGATAGTGACGCATCCAACGACAAGCCGGCGCGGCCGCCCAAGCCCGCCCGGCTCTCCCCCTCGCGCTCAACGCTAACGTCGCCCGTCACGCCGCTCTGCGAATACGTAGACTTCGACCTAAAGCCACCCGTACGAAGACCCAAGCCAGACCTCGCGCTGCCTAGGCGACCGGACCCGGATCTGTCCAATCGTTGTAAGGAGTACGAGCTGATGGCGAATTTTATGAGCCACGCTAGAACGTCCGACGACGACATCCCACCAGCGGTGCCGCCGCGCGGTCAAACCGCATCCAGGGTGCGGATTCATTCCAAACCGTTGGATTTAAATATTAGGAAATCGGACGATCACTCGTCGTTTCGTCAGGACACTATGAGCGGCTCAAACAATAGCCTAACGGAGGGTTCGCCCGCAGATGACACCGAGAGTCCTCTGGAGAGTAGCGAAGCTCGACCGTCTAGTAAAATTGATACGCTATCGAATGACGATAGCTTACTGGATGAACTCCAGCGGGATACCTATTGCGTGCTAAAGGTGTGCGAGGACGAGAGTCCAGAATATGAGGCTGCTATGAAACTCGAGGAACCGACGGACAGAAAAGAGAAGGAAGAATACGGTATATTTTCTAGAATAAGCATACAGAGGAAATCGAATCCAATAAAAACTCAATCCAACTCAATAAAACCCCTAAAAACTTCGAGCTCGACGTCGAACGTTCACGACGCGGGGTCGAATACATCTAGACCGTTCACGGAAAGGTTAACGCCTTTCTTTTTTAAAAAGAAACCTAAACCGCCGGACGACGCACAATCATCGGCGGCCAAGAACACACGCAAGGAAGATAATCTCATCGGGCGGTTGACTCCGCGATTCGGCCAGTCGCGGCTGTACAGTCGCGGGCAATCTCTCGAGCTGGCGCCGCCGGAGAATCGCTCGAAACGCATCGAGCGCTCGGCGACGACGGTGAACATCCCGACGCGGCCGATCAACTCGTCGATCGTGGCCAACCTGAAGTTCCTCAGCCTGCACCGGTACGGCGCGCAGGACGACGTGCAGTGCCACGCGTTCGTGCGCAACTCGGAGGAGGACGGGGAGCGCGCGGAGGGGGCGGCGGGCGTGCCGGCCGACAAGGAGCAGCTGGAGGGCACGTGGAGGCCCCCGCACGGGCCCGGCCTCCTCGCCGCCGCCACCAACGATATTAGACTGTAGTGCTAGTGTCAGTGACTGTCTCGGCGATGTGAGTGAGCGCGATGGACGCGCGCGATCTGATGCGCTAGGGTTGTATTTATTTCTATATTTTTCGAACTCCTTTTCGTCGACCTGATGTATGTGCCTCCTCTAGTTGTAGTTGTATTTTCTGAAAGAATACTGGTACTGTTAATTATATGATAGCGTTAATACTCAAAAGGTGCCAAGCGTTGTGTGATCTCGCCCCAGTGGCGGATCGACTCTCATTCCTGTAGCACAATAAAATCGTGGAGCTAAATGTTATACTAAAGATAGTTATATTTTTTGTGATCGGTGTCGTTGTCCAATATTGAATCTATGAGAATGGAGTAGTATACATCGTATATTTGTATATTTAAACTATGTATTACTAGTAAAGAACAATGCCATACATTACTACAAAGCCTTATTCTGAAAGCTGTTAATCGCTGTTTTATCGGCATTGTGATTAGTGTCTTCTGTATAAAGTCCTATTCAAGCTTTATTCTTGATATTAGACAGATTTTATATATCCACAGGAACTCGGTAGATGAACAGAATTTATGATGTAGAATGTGAATATGTAAAATAATCTTTGAATTTATTAACTAAAAGTAATTGTCAAATATTCCTCCGAATAGCACAATGAATAAGTGATGGTTTTTTGGATTCTTATCACCTTTTAACTTCAGATTGTTATAAATTATAAATCACCACTAATCTATTTGATGCACAAACCAAATGTACTTAAAATTTGATATTATTAATGTGTAATCAAAAAGATTAAAAATTTATACTGGGCTATAGAGCGGACATTGTCAAGATTTTAATACAAAAAATTCATCCCCTTCACAATGTCAATTTCTTCACATTTGAGATTATATCTCAGAAAAAATATTATCAACTTGTGAGCGACACTTTTCTTTCCCAAGTCCGTTCTAAGGCTATATAATTATAGTCGAATATCTTTGTGTGTAATGCATGTTATCATTTGCATGTCAAAAACTGTTTTTTATTAAAGTAATTTAAATGTGACGAGAAATGACGGCCTTAGCGATGTTTACGCCTAAAGTCATGGCCTTTGGGAACACCATTACTTAACTGTGATTCTTTACAAACTCAGCTTATATTATGTAATGTAGTGGATATTTCGGAGTAATTCAATTCTAAATAGGTAGCGAAACAAATATGACGGAGATGCACAGGACATGTGTAATTATTTGAATGTAAAAATATCTTATTGTAAAGTTATAGCAACATCAATTATTAGTATAAATATTTTAAAAACTCAAATTTGTGTCCTATCAATACGGAAGAATAATATGATTAACTTTAAGAGAAGTAAAGTAATGTACAAATTAATATTTCTTTAAAATATATTAATATGTTATTTATTTCACCTATTTTCATTTTGTTAATAAAATTACACATAACTATAAATTTTACATGCTGATTATTTTTACTACCTTTTATAACTCCTTTCCATCGTAAAATAATAGTATGAAATTATAGAAAAAATAGTTAATTTCTTTCATGGAAAATGAGACCATTTTATGCGTTTACGTAGCCACTAGGAATGTCGGATCAAAACTGCTGTTAAACTCGTTATTAAATTGGCAGACTATTTTTTACTTATATTTTAACAATTTAGATGTTGCGATGTCCCTACCGCGGCAAATGCGGCTAGAAACCTATACGAGGGTGGTCCGATAAGTACTTGGCCTACAAAAGAAAAACAAATTAAAAAAAATGGCCTTTTATTTCTCGATATAGTCTCTTATTAGCTCAATACACTTAACTCAATACATTAACCTAACTTCTGAAAAATGAGTCTGGAGGTCTACAAAGTCGGCCTCCGTGGCGGCAATTCACTCAAATCTTTGTCCGAGGAGCGATTTTTTTAAATTAAGAAACCAAAAGAAGTCGGACGGGGCCAAGCCTGGGGAGTATGGTGGTAGGAACAGCAGTTCATAGGCTAAATTCGACCAATCTAGCCGTGGCGACGGCGGTGTGAGCCGGTGCGTTGTCATGGTGGGAGGCACCTTTTTTCTACGCCAAATGGGACTATTTATTTCATAATTTGGCGTCAAATAGGCCCGATAATTATGTATAGTATAACCATGTAACCGTTTGCCCTTTTCCAGGTCAATGTAGATCACACCTTGTGATTCCCAGAAAATGATGGCTCCCTTCGTGCTCCGAAGCGTTCCTTCGTTTGCCGACTAAAGTCGTTTCGTGTTTCGACTGTTGTTTTGTCTCTGGTGTGTACCAGTGGATCTATGTTTCATCCACGATCACGAAACAATGCAGAAAATCTTTTAGATTATGTTTAAGCAGCGTCAAACACCGTGGTAGCCATTTTTGGGGCACCTGGGCGTAGCTCATCAAAACCGTTGTAGGCAACCAGCTATATCCAGATCGGTCACATGTATATTCATGTTTTTCCAGGGTGTTTTCTCTTGTTTTTAATTAATATAATTTATTATTATGACAATTATGACCAAATAAGATTTGTTTAATAATCGGCCAATTCGTATAATCAAAACAAGCCAAAAACAATGGTTATGGATATCCTCTTCAGTGCTCAGCTTTACATAGTTTATATAAGATCTTTAGAAAACTAAATAGTTGATACTAGTGTCATCAATTCTCTCAATATAAATAGATACGTTAATTATTACGGTTTATTGCTTGTGTTACTACCAATCTTACTACCAGTAGTAACACGGTTATTTTTTTACCGTACTTTCTACGGCAGTTGTTAGTAGTAAGAAGGGAAATAAAAAAATCCCGTGTTACTACTATCTTCAATGTCAAATACAGAAATCCGAATTAACAACAATTACAAACAAAAAAGGCCATTTATAAATTACTGCGTCGAATAAATAACCCCTTTCCTTTGGTAGATCAAATAACTTTACAAAATTATTTTCAGTAGGAAGAAACTGCTGAAAGATATACATTGATAAACAACACATTTTATAAGAAAATATTATTTTATTTGTCCGAAAATATTACAATAGGTCCGTTGCATGTATGTAAATGTAAACGTCATCATGTCTTCACGGAAGAAACGTAGCGTGGTATTGGCTTTATATTAAAGTATAAGATATAAAATTAGATAAATGTGCAAAATATTATTTAAGGAATTAAAACAAACCTGGGTTATAATTTTTCAAATTTTTTAAAATTAATTTCATAATAAGTATGGGTAATTCAGTTATGATTTATCTAAACATTGTTCGTGTTAAATTAAACATTGTTCATGTTAAATTAATATATTAATAGTCTGTGGACTTACAAATTAAATCAATATGCTTTATTTAATCTGTTTTCTGTTTCTGATCTATACTATCCGGTTTACGTACAAAAGTGTATGGAATCGAATAGTAAATTTATTTTCCCTCTATTTATATAAACGCAGTGTTAATTTTTAAACGACGATATTGTTTTGGAATGTGAGATCATAAGAACTATACGATACCATTCATTATTATTTTAAATTGACCACCATGTCTGACGCGGTTAATTTGTCTTTAGGTAAGTAAATATCAGCTTACCTAAAATAAAAACAAATTGTTACGATGATTTTCTTATTGAACTGATTACATTGTTATTAAATGTTATGCGGACATCCCTTGTGTTTATATTTTGTGTTAAAAATATTGCGAAGTTATATCTTTCACTGTTTAGAATATGAAATATGTCACCGTGAATGAGAACGTGACGCGTGGGTTTAAAATAGAATGTAGAGTAAATATCTATTTATGAGATTTATGTTTGATATTTGATTTCAGATGAAATCATAAAACAGAATCGTACAAGCAGATCTCGTGGACGAGGAGGGAATGTGCGGGGTCGCGGGGACACTCGCGGGGGGCGCAGGGGTCGCGGTGGCAGGGGTGGTAGGGGCCAGGCAGTCCAGAATGGTGGGCAGGGTCGCTCGAGATCGCGATCGAGGTCACGATCTCGCGGTCCTAATGCCCGCTCCCAGTCTCGGGGGCGCTCTCAATCCCGTGGGCGTCTTCAGACTCGAGGTCGGCTAGCACGAGGCAGACAACCTCGAGGTCGTGGTCAAGCTCGAGGGCGCTCCCAGTCCCGAGTCCGCTCTATAAGCACAGGTCAATCCCAGGACAGATCTCGGTCTCAGTCTCGTGCGCGATCACGGTCTCGACAGAGAACTCGTTCTAACTCACGTGCCAGATCAGCTTCCAGAGCTAGACAGTTCAGAGGTCTGACTCCTAAAGGCAGAGCAGGATTGGAAGAACAGCTATTTGATATGCCACCTCTAACAAGAAGTAACAGAGGTAAGATTTTAATAGATGTTCACATCTATTTAATAATTTTGAACACATATAAATAATTTTGACTTCTTGACTTTTATACGGTTAAAAGTTATTTATTTAAATATTTGTCAGTATTATTTTTAACTCTACATTACAATACCAAAAAAATATTTATGATGATGTTGCTAAAGGTTTGACACAGTTCAGTAGGAAATAAGTAAATAGTGACATTTTAACAAACTCTTTCGATTACTCAACAATATTTAAATTAGTATTCTATTTATGAATTAGTATTTCATGGAATTTCATGGATTGAGTGTTTTATGATCATATACATGTTAATAAAAGGATTACTTTTTAGGTGGTATGCAGACGAGACTTAGAAGATTAAATTTAAACCCTAATTTACAAGGAAGCGTGCACAGTCGACTTGGGGTAAACACCAGGAGAGGTGTGATGAATAATAGACCACTAGCCTTTGCCAAGCGAGGAATATCAAAACGTGGTAGAGGTTTAAGCACTGGAAATAGATACAGCTCTGTTGGTTTAAGGTCTGATCGAATACTCCAAGAGCAGAGGCAAAATCTGATGCGAAACAACAATGTTATACAATCGCAGACCTTCACACGATCTAGAAACAACTCATTTAGTTCCGGAGCCCAACTCACAGTGAGTGTAGCCAATGACTTCGCCAGGAAACGTCGGAACAGCATTGGAGGTACAAACTACTTAAACCAACAAAGTTTGAATCAGTTAAATAATGAATATGGTGGGTTTAAAGGCAGAAGGGGTCCTAGTAGTCTTAAATCTGTGGGATCTAATCAGTCTAACACGAGCAGGAGGTCTACACGATCTAGAGGCAGGGGTCGTGGACAAGGTGTCAACCGAGGTATAGGCAGAAAATTTGTAAACAAAAGAGTTTTGAATCCAAGGCTTCAACAAGAAATAGCAGCTATCCAAGGAAAAACTGATGACAGCACAAGATCTGAGAGACCAGCTGGCATTGAATTGAATTTTACTCCAACACCATCAGCCACAGTGCAGACATTACACCAAAGATTTGCTCATGCTTAGTGAAGATATGAATCAAGTATTCAAGTAATTGTACATCAGTTATAATAGAGACTATCAGCAATTTGTGATTTATTGTGGTGTTAAAAAGTATTGTGTACTATAAATGCAATTTTCAAGCAACTATTAAGTTGTGAGAGTAATAAGTTTAAGAAAAAGTACATATAAAGTTTATTTATAATTAAGCAGTTTTTGACGTTCACTATTTTTTCTTAGGTTATGTTAGACATTAATTTCATTTTTTAATTTTGTAAACATGTGTATGAAACAAGCATATCTATGCTTCAAAGTAAATGTTATTTAAAAGAAGGAACATGTTAATTCTCTGTAAATAACCTCTTTGTAGCATACATAATACTTGACAAGTTATATAAAGAATTTGAGATATGTCTTGTTTTGGTATAGGAGGATCTCTGAGTAAATTTATGTAATTAATTGCTGCTTGGATTGAATAACACTACACCATAAAATACTAATCACAGGAGAGCCAGATAAAAATGTAACAATGCTTTTCATTTTTATCTTTAAATGAATGAAGTTAAAATAATGTAAATTAATAGGCCATCTAACCATGATGTAGTAATGTAGTTAAACCACCTAGTTCTCATTTCCCGACTGTTTTTGGATTAAACTGTATTATTAAAATAAATATTTTGAATTGTGTCGTTATTCATGCAAAGCAGTAATATGTTAGCTCTGGCGAGTTTACGCTGTACTTCAATTTACAGGCTTTTATGACTAAAATAACTAAAACATCTCGTTTTTTTTTACTTATTAAGTATAGTTTGTTACATACGTGTACTAAAATAAAAATATAATTTCTGTATAAATATTTTTATTTCATAAAACATTTAACATTAAAAATTAACATTCAAACTTAAGTTTGTCAGTCGATTTGCATTCAAATATTGCTTGATAGATATTTGTGACATATTTTTTCTTCCTTTACATTCTGTACATTTTTGGCATTGTGATGAGGGAATCTGTAACTAAAAAAAATGGATTGATAGACAAAAGATGATCTTCTGATTATTTATAATGTATGCTTCCTTTCATATTGGTGGATAATCTGAATATGGCTTGACAGACATTAGTGTAGCTATTCCACATCACTGGGACTATCTTTTATATTATGTATTGTCAGGGCCTGATTAACCCTTAGGCTAATTAGGCTGCAGCCTAGGGCGCGAAGATCGGCGGGGCGCCTTAAAAACGTATCTTTTCAGGCGCCATTAATTTAGGATGATTGTACCGAGACAAAACACTAAAACTATATGCCCTGTAAACTGAAAAAGGTTATTAATTTTTTTTAATTATTAATACAAATTATTAATTCACCAGGTGGTTCAACCAGGAAAGTACTACCGCCACACTTATTTCTGGTGTGAAGCAATTCTTGTGTTTCGATGGAAGGGTTTGGTTGCTGGCTCTCATATATTAGGCGACCATCTTAGTCCTCGGGATTAGCAACTCATCTGTG
>DWLI01003379.1:0-11908 GCA_018249915.1 Cecropterus dorantes dorantes
TTCACCGTAAAGCAGTGATAATTAACTTGTAATACGCACATAATTTTAGAAAAAATCAGTGGTGCGTGCCTGGGATTTGAACCCCGGACTCCCGATCGAGAGCCCGAGTTACAACCATTCGGCTATCACTGCTCTATCTGTTATATCTTTCATTAGCACTTAGCACTGTTATATCTTTCATTAACCTTTAATTTAAGGGTAGAACCCTGTGTGGTTCGAGTCCGGTACCATTGGCACACATATTTCTGCCTTATAACAATTGAACAGTATAAGGTGGTACCGTGTTCTAGTTTGTAAAGTGCGGTAAGAGAAAGACATTTATAAAAGACGTTTACACTTAGTTCCACAGAGTAGCAACGTGTAATATTTATAGCCGACCTAAGTTAGGACACTACACCGATTTGGATTTGATTAAAGATTCCAGCAGTTACCAGATCCCATCGGGATGACCGAATATTATATTTCGCTATTTTGATAGTAAAAAAGATATTAAATGTAACATATCGGTCAGTAGAATAAAAGGGACTTCATGTCGAAATTTTAATTGTATAAAAAAAAACAGAATTGTGTTCTTTCCGGGGATTTAGAAAGTAACATTTATGGTAATCATTTTTCAACTAAAATCACTTTAATTCGCTAGCTTTAGATTACGTCTTTAGCAGTTCAATATGTCGAATATTCTAAGAACGGCCCCGTTCATTCCTTGGGATATACTTACGGCTTACGATTTTATTTTAACTTATACACGACTGATAAATTACGTATTTATACGTTTTTGTAATGTAACTTTATATATTAATCAATATGGCGCATTGCGTGCTATTCTGTTATCCTTTTTATCGATTCGCGGCGTCGATATGCCTGCAGTCATTGGCGATAATTGATGACGCGGCAATTCTGAAGACTCTGTTTTTAGAGACCTGCTAAAAATACAAGTTATTTTTGTATGCTATGCGATTTATGTACGTCAATTTTAGAATTAGGTATTTGGTGTTAGGTATCGATGATTAAATGTTTATAGTTTATAAAAAGGTATTAATATATTGTATAATAAATATGTGAGTAAATAATTATGTAATGTACATAAAAAATAAAAATGTGGTTATATTATATAAATATACTCGTATGACCGAAAAACTTTGCAAAGTGTTCGTAATATCGGTCTGCCCTCTAGAGACTTCCACGGCCCCAAACTCGGCAGAGTAATCTAAATAATAAATTTAAGCTTCCGTGTTCAGCTTCAGTTTTTGTCTTCGTGTAAGTCCATCTGATCTTTACCACAGTTGTAGTAATAGTTCAAAGAACAGAACATATTTTTTTTATAATATATATTATTGAATCGTAGCTAAGAACACTTAATAAGTCACCTTTCAAACACAATAAACTTAATATAGCTTTTTGTATATACCTACGTGGTCACCATACCTCTGTCTCTCACGCAGTGGAACTCGGGGTCAACCTACAGCCAGACAAAGATCTGCATACTGAAATGAGATTTCTGTTCTGGTCGGAAGCTTGTATATTCGTCTTTCTGTGTGTTCATAGCACCCAGCTCAGTGTAGAGTGTATAAATATGTGTTTACCCGTTTACGACGGAAACACAAACTTATACGACATTAAATTTATATAATCCCTATTTTTGTATCGGGGTTAAAAATCTTCCTGTGTATGAACATAATAACTATTTTGGACCTATTCCTTATGTCTACAAAACACCTATTTTTGTGTCGGGGTTAAAAAACGTCCTGTGTATATAATTTCGACAAATGTCTTATTACTACAATAGTTTACTTACTTTCATCCAAATATGTCTAAATCTATTTTGAATTTAAAATTCCCTGCTTCCAGCTGGCCTAATAAGTCGAGAAGCGGCGCGGTATACGGAGAGCTTCGTCCTAACAATCGGCGTTGGTGATGACCTGGTGATGAGGCTCAGTGTTCACAGTATCGAGAACTTGAGGACAAAGGTCATCCAGACCATACATGCCACGAAATTGCCCAAGGTGAGGACTGTAGAATATGTAGTAACAAGTAAGAACTAATTTCCTATGCATCAGTATGTAAAAATCTATTTTGATTAGTCGTAGTTGTTTACATTTTTGTAATATTGCAGTATACATACAATAATAATCATTAAAGATTATATTTATTACATTACATGTAGACGTAACTCGTATTATGGCTCTCGATTTTATTTTTCTTAAATAGGAAAGTCTCGAAATAATTGGTACATGCTTTGTGTAATAAGAAGACAATATTATATGGAAACCTTTATACAACATAATTTTGTTGTATATAGCAAACCAAATTATTTGTAGTGCATTTTTTTTATAAAATAGTTTTTTTTTTAATTGACCCGTCTAATCAAACTCATTTCCCTTCCAGTACCGGATAATGCTGAACGGCTTTGGCTACGCTCTGTTCGGGGTACCTGCCCGAGACCTGGAGTCTACCTGGAGAAGACCAGAGGACCTGGAAGCCAACCACTCGGACGACTCCACAGACGCGCTGCTGGTACAGGGCGTGTCCACCGTGAGTGCTGTCAGTGTAAACCTTTCTCTTACCAGGAGTGCCGTGCTGTGTCGCTTGATGTTCGCGCGCTTTCAGTGTTCATCGCGCTCATCTCGTCCTGTGTTGCCATCATGTTATTTCGCCTATTAATTTACGGTTTTCTTTTATTTCTTAGTCTTACACAGTTATAGGTCAGTCTTTTAAAATCAGTCTTATTGAGCAATCACTTTTTTCATTACTTTCAATTGAGACCTACAAAGTCGCAATGTATTGCATTTGTAATGTTATAAGTTATTATAATATTAAATATTTCACGAAGGTTCTTGTGATAGTTACTTCAATTAATTAACAAAATTCAATCATTGAATAATTAATTACTTATATATTATAGCTTAAGTAATTTCCAATATAAAAAAGGTTTTTATTTTTTGTCTATGATAAAAAAAAATATATTTCACGAGTCTTGTCCATTTTAATTTTGTATGTTCATGGTTCATCTTGTGTTTTGTATGCTTCTAATGCTGGTAGATATTATGTGTACAGTGGCGTAGCTACCGGAGGGCTAAACGGGGCAGCGCCCCGGGGCCCCCAAGCTGAAGGTGCCCCTCAGACTCTCACTTACAAATTATAAATTGAACTAGTGAAAACTCTTGCACATTCGGAATATAAATATATCAGAATTTATTTGGGCCCATAGTTTACGTTTTGCTCCAAGGCTTTTGGTTACCCAGCTACGCCACTATGTGTGTTTTATTTTTGGCTTATTTGCTACTTATTTATATAATAGTTTTTAATTTGAAAACACCGGTATATCAAATATTGTACTATGAAAGATAAAGTGATATAAAGTGATATAAAACGACTGTATAAGGTTTTTATACACCACATTAATAATATTCTTTATTGTTATACATAAATAATGTTTTAAATTAAACATGGGTAAAGTTGAATAGTGTTCAATTTGGGATAATAAATATTTTGTCGATGAAATTGGTGACCATACTGTAATTATTCATTGGTGATTGATTGCCGACATTTTTAACTCATTGTAAAATATTCATTCTTAATAACCAAACCGCAATCAAAACATAATTAATTGCATTAACTTTTAAAGTACAGAATTTGTTAAGTAAAAACTATCGGTAAAGGTAAGTTTTTACGTGTTTTTTAATGTGTGTTCGTTTTGTTTTGTTGGATTTGTTATTGTTTGTTTCACCAAGTACGTAGTAATATCATGCTTGTTTAAATTATAATAGCTACCAACTGATTTTGTAAGTGACTTTGAAGAGATTAACGTCCAATTCCGTTGTATTAAGCAAATATACCAAATAGTAAGAACTCACTGTCACTTAAGGACATCTGTAACTGATTCCCTTTAATTCTTTAATTATTTTTTTGAAAAGGTTTCACGTCCGGTTAAACTTTGGCAAGAAAATGATGACCTGGATTTAAATATCTTTTAAAGTTTTTTTCTTATATTATAACGACCTCATTAGATTTTTTTTGCACTTCAGATCGATCACAGATTCGTTGCTAACTTGCTTTTCCTGAAGATTAAGTTACAACGCGTCGTTGTAAAATTTGTCGTTGTCTCTATTTTATCATATTTTTGTGTAATACAGCTTAAAACCGCTGGTATAGGTACTGCTCATTTATGTGTAGTGTTAGTTTTGCGTCACTTGAACATTGAAATGGGCTCAATATTAATTTTAGTTATCTGTTTACATAACATATTTTTTCCAAAAGATACAAAGTTTTCTAATTCAAAGTTTCACTAAAACGGTTAAAACTGATAAAATGAGTATAAGCTACATTATTCGCCTATCAGCAACCGAGTTAGAATTATGAAAATAACGTTCAGGAATAATGTTCTCAAAACAGAATTCCATCGTATTCCAGGAAGCGGCGCTAGTGTCGCGCAACGTGTTCGCGAGGCGGTTTTCGTCAGCGCGGTTATTCACCGCGGGCCGGATACTGCACATCGCCAGGCGAAAGCGCATGGGCATTGAAAAGTAAGGATATTATATTTATAATGTAATGTAATATTTATAATGAAAATGTAGCAAACGAGCAAGCACTCCAGTAGTTTAATATTTAAATAAGCTATCTATCCCCAATCGAATGCATAATTGTCTAAAAAATAATTTTCACTCCGTAGATAGATACTTAGATATAACAAACTAGCGTATAGTCTATTTGTTGGTGGGTAATGCTGTTCATGGACATCCGTAATTAACTCAATAGAGTGTCCTTATTACGTTTCCTTAAAATGATTTTGGTTTATATTTTGTGATGCTAAGTGATCGTTGCTCTTACGCAAGACAAAATGGGACTTAAGGCTTATCCAAGTTCAACATACCATATCCTTTAATTTATCGTTTTGAGATAATTTTTATAATCGGAAGTTTATAAAAGAAAGAATCGAATTTTTATAGTGGCTTAGAAACACAATGTTATTGACTACAAACATTTTACACAAGTATGACAAGTATTAATAATATTTTCCTATTTTATCTTTATGTCTGACCATAGCAATGAAGCGGACGCAGAAAGGTAAGAATCTTGTCTATAGTCGACTCAACCTGCTTTTGCATTCTTAAACTGACTTCAGAGTCATTATTTGTAAAGCCCTAATAATAAAATAAGCCGATTTTTTGCAGGAAAGTGCGCACGCAGGAGCCAACGTACGAGATGCGATGGGCGTGTCCCGAGGACTTCATGGAGTTGCAAGTGATGCCTCGCATGTTACTCGACCACTTGCCAGAAAACGTGCACCGTACGATACAAACCGTTATAGAAGAGAAACATACGTACCGGGTCACGCAAATAGTTTAAGCTGATTAATCAACGGCATTTATTTTTGTTTATTGCAACACAGAACGGCTGTAATCTGTAATTCTGTATCTGTGGTCTTTACCGGTGTTTATAGAGCGTTTGATCAAACCATTGGCATTTTTTTCAGTGGCATGACGTATCTCGTTTTCATTTTTTATGTAACTTGTAAAGTTATGTTTAATAGGAACGCAATGTCAAATCAAATGTGTTAATTATTGGATGAAAATATGTTGATTATTGAGTTGAATATAAATTCTGGGAGGGGCATTTAAAATTAAATAGAAACGCTCGTATATAAACGCCATAAAGTACAATATTGACTTTATACATACCATAAACTTGGCAACACCCTTAGCACACTCATGAGAAAGAATTATTACTCCAAAAAGCATTTTTCTTGTCACGATTGAGCTTTATCTCATGAGTCTGCTATACCTGGTGAATGCTTATTCTAGTTTACAAACATTAATTGGCAAATCTTGTAGAGCAAATTCATGACACGCTCTGACGTTCTATTGAATTCTCTCAAACCTATCAATATTAGGACTTTTGTGAAACTTTGTACATAATAGTAAATAATCAACCATTTCAACGTATTTGTAAATAATAAGTATAAATTATAACAAATAAATGTTACTAATTAGAAAAGCGTAAGAAGGCGTAGGAGTAAGAAATGTGAGAAGACTGTGATGATGTTAGGTATGGCAATTGTTATTGTAAATGAGATGTATAAGGGTGTATGTGGATTGTAGCGTTTAGTTTTATTATGATTTGATATTACTGTATGTAAATATTCAAACTATTTAGATGTAAGGATATTATGCTCGTTTCACAGAAACATAGAGGGATGGTTAATCTCAACGCAATGCGTACCTACTATAGATCTGAAATATTTTTAGCTTTTATTTATATAGACAATTGACATTAAAGTTAGTAATGTTACCAACAAATTATTTTTTTGATTTTTAATTTATTTCTTGATTTTATTTTATATCATTTTTTGAGAATGTATCTTTTTTAATATTTAAATAAGCCATCTTTCTTCAATCGAATAAATCGTTGTCTAAATCTAAGTAATCAAATTTATTTTTACTCTATATATGCTATCCAATATTACTTTTGATATTTGTATTTATCTCAGTTTTAAGTTGTGAAATTATTAAAATTTGATTTTGCTCAATTTAGAAGCAATTGATTTTACCGCCAAGCACTTGCAAATTTTTATAAGAATTGCAATGCTACCACTAAGTACAATAATTAGATGTTAGAGTAGAATACAGCGTTACCGGAGTCAATTACATAGAAAATACAAAATATTTTAAGTGAATGTGCTAAAGATTTTGAGAGTAACTTAATAATTTTCTTCAGCATATCGTTATTAATATCTAGACACGTATTTTTAACAGTAAATCAGTACTTATAAACGTGTAATGTAGTTTTATTAGTGACGTCGAATATTGTTAATATTTATATTCTTCTGTTCGCAATGAACTTAAAAACAAATTTTAATTACGAATAAGCACTATTGTAAATTACTATGATTGTAAAGAATTATTGAAATTATTAATGAAAGTAATCTCCTTATACATAAACACTTAATATAAAAATTTTAACAATGGTTTGTCTTTTCCTACTTTTAAAATCAATACATTATGGTATTATGAGGAATAAACATAATTAATTGACAAGTCACTAACTATTGAGTGTTTATAAATAAGGGAAATAGAATTTACTGCATATTAAAACGTAATGAGTAAAGTTCCACTTTTCAATTGCAACATTGTGATGTATTGTTCTTGCCAACATCTTGTATAAATTAATTAATGTTACCATCTATAATCATCTCTTCAATGAACTCTTCGCATAGACCTGTTCCTAGGAGGACAGTAAAGGGTTAATAATATTAATAGTTAACGGAAAATTTTCCAGTTTTTAATATATATTTTCAGATAATATAACTTAAATTATGTAGAAAAAAATAAAAACTATACTATATAAATATTACTAAAACACGGCTTAATATTAGTATGTGTACATTTCTATGATCTATTTCGTGTAGATACACTTCGGGAACAAAATTTTTAGGACTTGAGAAAAATGAACATTTTACCTCTCTGTTTATAAGCATTTACCTTGAATAGGTAATATACATTCCAATTTCTATTCAGTGGCCCTCAGTCCATTGTATTTGTATGTATTTATGATCTGAAGTTACTTGATTTGGGTGGTGTCTTGACGGTCTTATCTATGAAGTTATTCCTTAGGCCACAAAGTCGTACATATGAAATCCTATGAAACCTAAGCTAGCCTAGTACTAAATGAAACTATAGTAAAATTGTATTAGCAATATCTAAATAGATGAATGTCGCCTAAAGAATGATAATATTTATTAATTTGTTCTGTGTAAAGTGCGCTTATAGAAACGAGCATTTATTTATAAGTGCTATTGGATTCGGCGTTCCTATAACCGCACCCATGTTTTAATCTCGTCTGTTATCTAAATTTGTTACTTTTTTGGTCTACTTGTTTTTAGTATAATGTACATAACTTTGACGGCGCTAATGCCATTTTGTTAGTTATTGACGGTATCTTTCGCGAGTACTGACTGCATGTACGAGTACAATCAAGTATTAGAAGGACTGAGGTTCTTTTCACTTGTACCCTAAATTAGGGCTTTATATTCTCTCACTATATGTCTTAGAGTAAAGCCAATATCTTGTGTTGGGATTATGTTAAATTATATTAAAATCTATTTTAAGTAACTCTCTTGTATTATTTATATACACCTTTACTAAATTATTTTATTTTTATGATACTTTATACTTACTTCACTTATGATCATCCAAATAAGGTAAGGACTACTAATGAGATAAGTAAAAATGATTTGAGTACTTCACGTCACATCAAAAATGCTCAAAATATGTGGATGGGTGTATGCAACTTAGAACCCTTACTTTGCACGAAAGATAAATATGATTTATTATGGATGTAAATGACAAAAGGTAATGAAAATTTCAGTACCTTCCCAATGGAAATAGTAAATATACAATTTTATTAAGGTTTTATATATTATTTAATAAATAATGACACTGTACAGTCACATCTACACACGCACATTTTTTTCATTAACGTCTTAAAAACTAATTAGTTTTTAAATTCATTTCTTGCGTTTCGATGGAAGGGTGTGGTTGCCGGCACACTTTTACATGAGGCGACCATCTCAGTCCTCGGGAGTAGCAACGCATCTGTGTTTGACTTCAGATAGAACTTATGTTCTATATGAAGTTACTTACAGACGTCCATGAGCGGCAGTGATCACTTACCATCAGGTGGACTGCATGCTCGTTTGCTACTTCAATATTATAAAAAAATAAAAATAATAATAAAAGACACATCACTTGTTATATTATTTATTCAAAGTAGCTACATACGATAACAAAAATATAATTAATCTCTCAGTCCACAAAACATTATCACAGCAATATCAACATCAAAGCCAATTTTACAATTCATCTCTCTTAAATTTTATAACATAACTTACAAGATATTAAAAAGTAAACATTTGGTATATTTAATACAGCTAAAGAGTTTAAAATTTACTTTTATTATTTATGATACACTAGATAAGATACATTTTATATGAGCATTATAGACAGAAGTTGAAATGAGATCGAATATATTTTATTTCAGGCTTATATCATCTAATTAGGTTTTGCAGTTCGGTCATTGCAGCCTGAGACGCGGGAGTTTTATTTTTCTCTGTCTTGTACCTAAAATACATACATATATATTCACTTTTACATTTAAAATAATAATTATGAATTTTAGAACAAGATTACAATTTTTCCTAAAACATATTAGTGGGTAGTACGCTAATTTTAAACAAGAAAGTAACATCCTAATGTTAACAGTGCTTGCTTCAGAATCGGAGGAATTTCAATCTGTTACCCCCTATTTAATCACTTAGACGTTTTAAAATTGTGTATGAAATAAGGTGTTCTAAAGTTAAGGTGTTCAGAAAGTTGGGTATAAAATTATAGTACTTGTCCCAAAATTGACGGATTTTAAAACAAATTTTCCCACTTGATGGTTGACATCTGTACTCAATCTTAGGTAAAATCAAAATCTCAAGCTACAGATGTGTTGCTGCCTTAAAGAACTAAGATGGAATGCCTCGGAAAAGTATGTCTCCCCTGCTCTTATTAGGCAGAAATAGGTGTAGCGGTCGTGCTTCCAGAGTCGAACCATAAAGAGTTACCAACTTAGAATCAACGCATCGATATGGATTAATTGTTTTAGAATCTGTCAATCATAATACCACCAGAGTTATCATTTATTTAATCGCTTACATAGCATCGTACACACACGTACATCTGCTATATACATACCTCTCGCAGAATTGATAAGCGAGGTCAGGACGCGCGGCGGCCAAGTCGCGTATGTATCTTTGGTCATGTGCGAGGGTTCGTCGGTACGCCAGCTCACGCCACGCTACGCCACCACGAGCTGATAGCAGCACCAGCCCCTCCATGAAACTGGAATTGTTTCATATTTTTATGCTTACAAGTCCTCACATATCAAAAGCAATGCAAAAAAAAGTTTTAATAAGAACTTCATACATTAAAAACAATAACAAGGTCTTTGAAGGCTTGAATCTTTTGAGGCTTGACTATAGGAATATACCATACCAATTCTCTGTCTAATAATAACTGATAAACGTTGCTCTTATCTGGTTTTATGTGAGTATAAGTGAGGGATAGGAGTAAAAGTTTTATTTGAATTGAAGTAATTATTAAAATAATAGACAGATTTCTAAAATTAACAGACATGACAAATAACCTGAATTAGAATTGTTTTTTCGACCTTATACAAAATTCATTAGTTATTACTTTGAGCTTCATTATAAACACACATAATACTGAAATTGTTATAAATATTGTAACTTACTTCAAATATTCAGTGACGAGGGTATACATCTGTTCCGTGCTTCTGTTCAAGATAAGTCTTGTTGGGGACGCGTTTAACAGGGATATTTGCAATGCGATTTGCTGCGCCAGTGCTGCCATCTCTCCGGCGAACCCTGTACAACCCCCTTGCAAGTACAACTCCGCCGCATCCGTGCAGTGGTTCAAAGCGGTCTCTAGCAATGACCTCGTTGAGACATTATCATGAATTTGCAGCCAAACCGGCTGTGTTGCCTTTCTCGACGTTGTTTTCACCGAATCAGTTGCCATTTTTTCTAAATCGTCAATCAAATGCAACGCTTGCTTCTTCTTCACGTTAGCGGCTTCGGCGTACATGTTGAAATGTAACGCAACCATTATGTAGGTGTCGGTGTCCCCCGGACAGTGGGTCTTCAGAAAATCTAAGAGACCCTGCTTGAATTCTGCAATTTTATCCTGCTGTTGGCCGAGCATGTAATCGAACTGACCAAGAAGAAATTCGAATTGATGGTTGTCTCGTAACGCCTGAAATGATAATATTACACTTATTACAATTCACCTGAACAATAATAAACGCGTGGGTCACGTGATCGAATAATCAATCATCTGTATTCTATGATCAATTAGGCCATTCCATGCACTGTGTATTATCCAATCTACCACACGTAACCAACAGTCCAGTCCATCACCAAAACAATGTATGTACACACATAAATTGTACCCTGGTCATCTTTTATCACTTGTAATCAACGCTGTAAATAAGCATTACTACTGCATCATTTGCAGTCTGTACTATATCGCTTGTCGGATGTACGATATAGGACGTGAACGACGCGTGTAACATAGCCCACCAGCAACCACTCCTCACCTCCTTCCACATGCACCTCCCCCTCCTCACCTGCAGGATGTAGTAGGAGCGCCACCACCACGCCCTCCGTAACACACGCCTACTAGAGCCACTGGCCTAACACCAGCCACCTACAGCCCCTCCCCCTCACCTGCAGGATGTACGCGCACTCGGTGTACCGCGCGAGGCCGGTGAGCAGGCGCGCCATGAGCCGCCAGGAGCGCGCCGCCAGCAGCCGCGCGGCCAGCGCCTGCGCCGAGCGCAGCGCCACCGCCACGCCCTCCGTGTCGCACGCGCACGAGAACCACTCGTGACCGACCACGAGCAGCTCGATCGAGATTATGTTCACCTGTGCGAATACAATGGTGATCAGAATTAATTTTGCTTTTAGACAATGCTCTGACTGCTGCGCAGTAGACGTGCCCGCGGGCCAAGTACTGGCTTTATCGAAACCGACTCTCAATGTGATTAGGGAGCGACAAAATTCATATAGGTATAAAAAATATTTCATCGACCGAAAATTGAAAGGGGCAGTAAAGACCTTTTTATTGTATTTACCGATTTTGAGAGAACAAATCAAATCCACGCTAGGTCCTTTTTTTCGTTATGTAATACGCACCCTTACCGCACCTATCTACTTAATTGGTATACAATCAATTCTTATTCGATATTATTAACTCAATTTATAATCAACATGTCTAAATTCGATAACATAGCTTTCATGTTTTAAACTAAAATCATGTACAACGTTCATCATCAATTTACTTAAAAT
>DWLI01003380.1:0-11908 GCA_018249915.1 Cecropterus dorantes dorantes
ACGCAAGAAATGCTTCACGCTAGAAATAGGTGTGGCGGTGGAACTTCCCCGGTCGAACTACACTGGTTCTACCACCTCTTAAAGCTAGGCATAAAACATAAACTGTATAACATTGTATAGCAGCCACATGTTGGGTAAATACTTAGTCTTCTCCGTTCTAAGGAACTTGTTTAATATGCGAGTTCGATGCAGATTAGTTCTATTCGAAATATATAAAAATCTTTTAAAAGAAAGAAAATCAATAAACTCAAGAAACTCAAGAAAACTGGTCTACGTGAACAACGACAAAATAAAATACTGCGGGGAAATTGTTAGACTCTTATTGGCGCACAGTACTGGCAGTATCGCAGAGTATGTATCATTGTCTTACTTATTACTATTCCGATTGATTGCATCCGAGAGCAATTTCCTCGTTTCTTTAAAGTAGCTCTCTAAACGATATTTATAGACACGGTAAAGCAATTGATATTTTAAATTGATCGTTCTTTTATTATTAAGTGACTTTATTGCATCTCGATAAATCAGTATGTTTCGGAAATCACAACAAGTTGCAACAGTATGGTATACATATTTAATTATAACTAAATATTTTTTTTTATCATAATGTAACAGACTTACAGCACATTGTGCAGTTTTTCATAACATTTTTCAAAATAGTAATTGTAGATAAAATAACATCTTTATTGATAAAGCCTTTAACAAAAGTGTATTCCTTTTACATATTAAAAGGACATTTCACGCTCAGGATTCAAGACAACTTATAGACTATTTTTGATTTCGGTTTTTTCGCTATTTAAAGATGGCGACCATTTAAAGTGACGTTACTACACCCTTTGGTTTCAGACTTTCGAGCGTTTTTGGCGACTATTATTAAGTTCCAAAGCGAAACACAAGTACCTCAGCTAGTATAAATCAGATAAGCTGAGTTAATGTATTATAATTTTATGTATGTGTATTTAAAATAGAATCCACCACTATATTAAGCAGGTCGGCATAGCCGCATGCTAAACTATTCACTAGCAGGAACGGAGCAAACGTACATATGTAGTTGATAAGGAAAGAAACTTTTGGCTTTGCTTTATACTTGACTCCTAATTCTTATTTATTCAGAAATAAATTCAATATATTTATTAGCTTAGTCATGATATCATCTTCGCTACAATTAAGGATATGTGACATCATTGTGTTGAACATTTCCAAGTCTACATTCATTGTTTTTATGGCACAAATAAACAAAAATAAACTGGTGGGGGGGTAGCCATTTCGGCTCATTAATATATAAAATGTACGTCAACAGAATTGTACTCACGATCTGAGGTGTCGATGAAGCCAGTTATTAGGGATGACTAGTATAAGAAAGGACTTAATTTCAAGAGAGCTTTGAACTCTTTTGTCCTCCTAAATACTTACAAAACGTGATATTAAATTTTAGTTGAATTATTCATTATAAAACTCAAATTAAATTAAATAAGAATACTAATTGTTACATCCCAAAAAAATAAAAATTGACAACACTAGCAATATTTTGATGTAAGCGTTATCATATCAGGAAATAGTTAATAGAGTACTAGTATTACTACAAGTAGTAGTAGTATTAGTGATGAGAATGTCACGATGTTTATTGCGTTTTTTGTAGTGTATTATTTTTTATGGTTTATTTTACTTAAACACCTGTAAAGTATAAAATGTAGATCCAAATTTTCTACGTTAAACAAAATAGTAGGTATTTACTACTTAAACTGACGTCATAATAAAGACAATTAAAAATCACATCTTTTTCGTAGATTCTATGTAATATATGATCGAGTTTCTGAATTAAACTAAACATTATGCAGTAATTATGAGGTATAACATGTAACTCCAAATTTTATATATAAAACGAGATGGTATTTACTACTGACGTCATAATGAAAAACAAAAGACAATTAAAATCAAAACCTTGCCATAGATATCACGTAATTTATGATCGAGTTTCTGAACTAAACTAAACATTCTGCAGTATACATGAAGTATAACATGTAAGTCCAAATTTTCAACATAAAACCAGATGATATTTACTACTGACATCATAATGAAAAACAAAAGACAATTAAAATCAAAACTTTGCCGTAGATACCATGTAATATATGATCGAGTTTCTGAACTAAACTAAACATTGTGCAGTATTCATGAAGTATATGAACTAAACATTGTATACTAGACAATGTGTAGTTCAGAAGCTCGACATACCCTAAACTATTCACTAGCAAGAGCGAACAGAACGGAAGTTTAATAAAGGCAAAAGCAATTTTCGGCTTAGCTTTATATGTTATTCTCAGTTGGACTTTTAAAACATAAATTTAATGTCTTCTGATAGAGATTGTAAGCAAATAAATACTTTTTTGTCCGACTACAATGACATAAGGATAAGGATTTTCAAGCGTACATGCATACGTATGTATTTATTTTTCTTTAACAAGATCTACAATCCAATCGGCTTGGGTAATAAATTTTAAAATATGAGGTGTTATTAGATTAGTCTTAATAGAACAAGCTACAAACAAGCTACAAATTATTGGATTCGTCTTAATAGATCATAGTTTAAAAACTGAAAATATCGTTTTTTGTTTTAAAAACGCGATTGTACACATTTTTCATCGTACACCAAGGTTTTAATAGAAAAAAACCATTGTTCTATATGGATTTGGTAGTCCACATCCTCGTAGGACAAGAGTAGTAAAATACGTAGCCAGTCGCAAATACATTCCTATCAACAAACGTGGACAACGTTGCAGAGTAAGTATGTTTATCGACAAATAACTATAGACGACAGACATCTATATTAGTAATTCCGTCAAAGGGGTACGGTAGCCTCGATTGAACCCTTACTTAAAAATAAAACATAAAAAAATATTGATTTCGAGCCAACATACGAGTATATCGGCAAAATTCGAATTGCCGAATATTTTGTTAAATTCTAATGCAAAAATGGCCGTCGCCACATTGGCCATCTGGATGCCATCTTGAAAGCCACTTCACATAATAATAAGATAAACTGCCAGCTAACGGCGTAATTTTTGGGTATCAATTTAAGGTAAATGCACCAATTATATACATTTTCCTTTTTGCATGGAAAAATTATAAAATTATTCCATTTCAACAATCACGCGCTCTGGGATTTGGAGACAAATCATATTCATTGTTTCAATAATTGTTCAAATATTTATTCATAGTTTAAAATTAGTATTATCAATAATTCATAAATAACATGATTTTTAGCATCAACATTACACCTAATAAGTACTTACCTTCTTCTGTCGCGATACCTTTAAGAAATCCCGATTTTCAATTACTTAAAACACTGCATGAACTATATATGGTTACAGTCGAAATCAAAATGACTTAACGCTGTTAAACATTTATAACATAACATTTGGAATACTAGCTTTATTGAATAATAAGGCTACATAAAAGAAGCAATCTAAAACTTATTATTTTTGGATATTACCATAAAATTTGTCCGTGTCCATATAAGGTGCATTTACCTTACGTAGTTTTTATGTTTTATACGAGATGGCATTACAAAATTTTAATTTAATTTCGCATCACGCGTTTGAGAACGTGTGTAGTGTGTAATAAATAGATTCGGAATTCAAAATAAAGTATCGTTACTCGATCTGCTAGTAAATAGATAACGTTGCACTCCAATATTTGAATAAATCGTTTTACAATAAGGTTTGACGGAATATTTCAAAAAATAAAAGATCTTTTTAGAAAATCACAGAAATAACATTTACTCAGTTTTGTAATCATAGAATATTATTGCTGTTAAATTGTTTAGGTTCTACTCGTAACTTACACACGTAACAACTAGGAGCTAGATAAGGGAACCGATGACCTTGTGTCGGCTATGTACCGCCCGCTATATCGTGCCCTTCCGTACTGTCGCCTTGTCATCCCTACATACATGAAAATTATATACTGATATGTAATAATGTATCTAATATACTAACAATTAAATTGAATAAAATAATTTGTTTTTAAAATGAAATGAAGATGTGGTATTTATCAAACTGTTTATAATTGTAAAATGTACACTAAAAGTAGATACTAAGAATAACGCTAACGCATTAGGATACTGACTTGAAATGTCAGTGAATATTATCAATAAATAATACTTATACTTCGTAAGCAAAACAAGATATATTTTTTCGTCTTGGGAGGATTGAGTTAAGTCCCAATATCAGCGATATGGGTAAATACCTACATTTCTATTTAATTCCTTGAACAGTTGGAAACTTAATATATTATATGATCATCTTAATTTTTTTCAGAAAGTTATATTAAAACAAATGCCCAAATATCCGCTTCCAAAATGGATCTCTATGGACCATATAGAATACAAGCGATATACATATATTACACACACGCTTACACGCGCTTTCTACACTCATAGCCCCGCACTAGGATTATCTCCTGTATCGCGGGTACCATGGACACATAAAGAGGAATACACAAACACCTAGACCCAGAACAGAAATCTAAATTCATCATTCAAATGTCTGTCTGGCCGTAAATCGAACCCAGAACCCACTGCGCGTCAGACCAGTATGGCGACCGCTCCGCCACGCGGGTCGTCAAAACTACTCACTACTACTCATAAGTAGCAATATATATTTTGTTTTACACCACCAACGTCATAGGTATACAGGAGTTCACTCTGCAAGGCTTAAACGTTGCTTTCCGTTTGTTCCAAAATAGTTTTATCTTAACTTATTAAGTAAAGATGTATGGACCACCGCAAAAGTAACGCCTAAAACTATTACGTATCTAATTTGGCATCGTCATAAGTCAATTCCGATTAACATCTGATTATGAACTCACACGAGACTAAAAGTTCAGATAATCAAAATTGTGGTTACAAAAGCAGTAACAAGAAATGAAAAGATACTTCGTTCCACTCATTTTACTCGTATAAGACTTTAAATTATTTAATTTTAATAAAATTTATCAGATGGTTATTCACTTTCAGTCTCCATATTGCGTAATCATGTTACTTTCTTCTTCATATACGAGTATAATATAATAGACACTGGCAGTGCGCATTATTATATATCAAACAATTAAATTACGAGTTGTATTAATCATAACGGGTAATAAATCCGTATAACCAAATGTTGTATATTGTTAGTGTTATTCACTATGATTCTAGAAATTCTTAAAGTTTCAACAAACAACGGACCGAAGACAATACACCTGAAATCAAATTTCCGTAGCCTTTATTCAATTATCTAATGAAACGAAGTAGTTACTCTATTGTTCTCGGCTCCTCGATATACTCGCATATGCTAAACTATTCACTTAGACGCGAGTGAGCGAAACTTCGAGGCATGATTAGGTGAGTCAAGTACATGTTAGTTTTGGGCGCCCAATAACTACACTCTTACAAACAACTTGATTTTGTTATGTATATATTTTTTTTATAAATTAATGTCGCAAGCAAACCTGATGTTCACCCAATGACCAGGCACCTGGGCGAGGCACCCTGGCATCTGGGCACTGCTGGCCGTGGGCATCTATGATCAATTCTACATAGAACAGAGGTTCGACTTAAAGATGGAACCCTCGCATGTAAATCAGTTGGCATTCACACCCTTCGAACAAAACATACGAAATGTTAAAAATAAAAAAAAAAAATTGTGATGGTGGACCTTCCCCAATCGAACCCTACAGGTTCTATCTCCTTTTAAAATTAGAACACTGCCACAATTTTGCGAGTATTTTACATTTACAGATTTTAAACGTACCTAAAATGTACATATACTTATAAAGGCTTCATGGAACTTAATACAAACATTAGCCTGTTATCAATTAAATCCTTTGATAGTTTAGATATTGCGAAAATTTGTCAAAAGTAAGTAGCCTTTATAGTACCTTTAATACATTTTATTGTCCTTTGTGATTAGCTGTTAAACACACTCGCATATGTTTAACTATTCACGCACGAGTGAGTCCGACGTGATAAGGGATAGGCAACTTTGAGCTCAACTTTGTACATGACATTTGCCTTTATTTCGCACGGTTTTCCTTAGTTTATTATATGGTAATAGTTCATATATTATAAACGTAATAGTTCATTATTATTCTACCAATCCGCAATTTTTTTTACTATGAAAGTAGCAAACGAGCATGCAGCCCACCTGAAAGTAAGTGGCTACCGCCGCCCGTGGATATCTTTAATAAACCCTAGGTAAGATCAAAATTTCATCTAAGGTTAGTCAAAATGCGTTGCTACCCCTGAGGACTAAGATGGAATGCCTCGGAAAAGTATGTGTCTCTTACCACACCCTTCAGACCAGTACACATTTAGGCATAACACTGTTGTTATTGGGCAGAAATAGGTGTGGCGGTGGTGCTTCCGGAGACAAATCATAGCGTTCTACTGCCTTCAAGATGTGATAAATCATTTATTGCAGGAGATTTAGTTCTTGTAAGCATCATTCAAATCCTATTTCGCACCTCTAATTTTACAAAGTAATATGTGTTTTAGAAATTATTTTTCACTTGTGAGTGAATCCTACTCTTGCGAAATCTTTAAAGAAGTAGTCCTCGAGAATGTGTTTAGTTTATCAATCGGCACTTGATCAGCGCAGTGGAATATAGCCTAACTCTCTCTCACTCAGAAAGGGAATCCGTGTCCAGCAATGGGATGAGTGGACAACGTGGACAGACGTCATTATTCTTAAACCCTTAAGAGGGATTTTTTTTTATTGCGACAAAACCACGGGAAATAAGTAGTTATATCTTAAAATTAAAATTCCGCTTATCTGACTCCAAATTGTATTTTCATTCAGTTCTCTAATTACAATAGTTAATGTCATCAAATCAATAATCAATTACACTAGTCAATGTCTAGTAACTAAAATTTTCACTACTAGTAACTGCATCAAGGCAACAAAAAAAAAGTTTAAAAATAATTTCAAATAAAAATTTACTACCTAATAACTTTATATGAGTTCTAAAATTGTGAACAAACGCTGCTTATATGAAGTAAAAGTATTACTGGAGTCACTAAAAATAGAACAGCTATAGAAGTTTATTTTTATAAATAATCGCTATATCAAACGCCGTTCTTCCAAAGGGAGGGAATATTTATAAATAACTTTTATCAATATAACTTTCTCTGACGTTAATTTTATTGATCTCTTCTCTGAGGAGTGCACTTTAATTTGTGATATTTCGATACATTACCTACAAAGATATTAATTTCAATAATTGTCTACAAACTTATTTAACCAGAATCGAATCCTCGCTGACAAATGTAGGTGCGAATTGCAATCCATTAAGCCACTACGCCACTTCAACAGTATATTAAAGATTGACCTCGATGCAAGTCGTCCGCCAAAAGTAGACTTATGCTATATTCAAGTTGAAAATCGATATGTTGAGAATTTGTATAGCAGATCTTAAGTCGTGTTCGCAATGTTACATGACGAATGTTGACTTGGATTACTATGGCAAGAAAATAAATATACATAAGCCATTATTCAAATACATTTTTACAACAATAGAAAATATTAAACTTTACAACCCTCCTTTGTTAACTACAGCAACTGTTAGCCTCAATTAAAAAAAAATAACCAAACTTTTGTATAAAATAACAAAAAAATTATATTCCACTCACTCGATACATATTAATCATAATCAATACTGCCTAGAGAAAATTGCTATAATTTTATCATTGGAAATTTTGATATTCAGATCAAACGAAAACATACATTTATAATTCTATACATATAAATGTAATTTAACAATAGATATAATTTAAACAACCTGCCTCATCAGAATTTAAAGAAATAAAATATAGCTTATCACTAAGTTGTGATAATTATGTAAGATGCCCTCGTCAACCCATTACTGTGCCACAACTGGAGACATATTTCCTCTCAAAATGAAAGGAGTTGGACCATCACCCTGGTCAAATGCGGATTGGTAGACGCTAAAGCAAAATTTATCCAATCCATTCATAAATAACAAACAGTAAGAAGTTGATCACCAAGGGCAACAATATTCAAAAATGATCTGGGTCTTAGCGAGGCAAATCGATCACAAATAGTTCCAAAGCCAAGCCTCTCTTCAAACAAAGTCAGGTTGTGCAATATGTACACACGCAGTACTTATATGTTGAGACTAGGAAAGCATTGTGTGCTATAAGCTTTTGCCGCGTGCTTAAACCATTAATCTACTGTAAAACAGTAGCTTTTCTCTGATGTTTACTAATAAAAACAGAATAAAATTATATTTTTTTATTTTATATGTTGAAAATGAATAATTCTCTATTTCAAAAGATTTTGACCATGACACATATATAATTTTATTTTTTAATAATTTATCTTTGTAACGAATAAAGTGTTAAGGGCAAATAATTTCGTATGAATAAAACTCCATTGCTTAAACCAAAAAAAGATAAATGAGGGCAACAATGTACGGTTTTAGAACTTTTTTTATGTTTTCAATAAATTATTGTAATACATAAAAAAATACTGAAAATGATAATGTGGCACATAATGATGACAAAAATGATATTCGGTTTGCATCTCGGTTTACCTAACATACTTTCTACCAAATCAAATGCGAATAGGAAATGACAATGTACACTCGTTCAACATTATGATAGTTTTATGAAAAAAAATTACAACTTTTATTAATTGACTTATCTACTGGTATTTAATTATATACTTATAAATACAATTTATACGTCTCTTTGTTATTTTGAAATACAATCTTTCTAGTAAGCGCGTAATGGCTTTTTAAAATACTTAAAAAAAAAACGTTTTTAAAAATGTTTGTTCGTCTTGGCAAACTCGGAAACTACATAAACTGATTCCGACTATCAATGGAAATAAAAAATATTTTCTGGACATTATTAGAATTACTATTGATCACGAAATTTTAAACAATTCTGTGGTAAAACACTAAAGCAAAAAATTCGGAGCTATTCAGTCAGACGTGTTACACGTGTTTTTTTTTTGTATTTTAGCTACCAGAGGTGTATATCTATTAGTAACCAAAACTATTCAAATATGTAATATCTATACTATCTTGCAACAAGACTGTGCGTCTCATTGATTTAAATCTGTTTCATATGTGTTACCTTAAAAATAAGCTCTAAGGCTCTAAATCTTTACCACTCAATGAATTGGATATTCACATGATACTTTAAAACTATTCTTATCCTTATCTAAGTATATGCCCTTAATCGTACCAAAGTAAAATACAAAACTACTACAGTGGACTCAAAATCTTTTTAAGGTTCCGAGTCTAAAATTCGACTTTTAATTTAAAAACCTCACAGCTATTTGATGTCGATGACAGATACATTACTGGAACTATGACTGACTGGAGAAAACTAAATTAGAACTTATAATACTAGTTAGACAGATTACATTATCTTATTACATGTTACAACATAGTTGGCGTATTCGCCATTGAACTATAAAAAGTTCTAGTAACTTCAAAATATTCACATTTCAAATAAAACTGTGAACTAAGTCACTAGTTATTGCTACTATATTCGATAAATATATAACTGAATATAAACTTACCATTCTTGATGCAAACTGCTGTATAAAGTATTATAAAATGAGTAAATTGGGTTAGGAACATGAAATTGACAACAATTATGCATCAGAATTTATAGTGACAAAACATAATAATCAATCAGTCAAATAGTTTAGTTAGTTCAAGAATATCCATAAACGGTAGGGTATTCTTTGAGTTTTAGTTGTTGAAGTAATCCATTGACGAAAATAATTTTATATCTCATTAACAAATAAGGGTTATAAATCTTAAGATTAGAAGAACCCACACAGTATCAGAATTTAGGAGATCGAAGTTAAAATTACTTTGTTAAGTTACGGGTATCAAATATGTTTTCAAAGATTTATTGGAATTAGTAGTACAAAAGTAGTACTTAAGTAATTGTGGTATAATAACATACTTATTCCACACAAATGATCATAATGTTTTAATCAAACTATCAAACTAATTTATATGTATTAGTATTTATCTAAGCCTTATTATATTATTACACTCACAAGTATGTATATTATGAATTAATTTATTTACCATCTTTACCATCAGGTTTTTGCTTGATTTCTAATGTTAGCTGGTATAAAAATTTATCCAATATTAAGTAGATATTTGTACTTCTTTTGTTCGTCATAAAAATAAATCAACGTTGACAATAGTAAATGTAATAATTAGAAGACAAATAATTTGATTGCTAACTAAGAAGACATTTTAGAACATTGAGTTAAACTACTGTTACGATGATCTAAGCCGTTTAATATAACATTAACCTGATATAATTAATGAAAATAGACTTTTCTAAAACCTATTTCCTAAAATTATCAATTCACTCACATGAATTCATCGACATAATATATTTTTCAATACGTGCAAAATGCTAGTGGATGTAATCAATGTAGATATACCACAGATCATATGGGTTTTTCTGCTATTAAATTTAAAGCAAATATATACACAAAGATGAAGATTTTTACCTTACTCTTGCGAGTACTACTAAAAACCGTGAAAACATTGCGAAAAGTTCTTAAAGGATTGAGAGTTTTTGAGTTACCTTAAAATTAATCAACACTAAGAGATACTATCTTATTTCGTAGGAATAAAAGCAAACAATATTCAGAATTATTTTAAAGCAGGACAATGCAAGCGCCGGGAAATTACAAAGGGAAAATAAAAAGAGATTGAAGAATTTAAACAATCAGGTGAGCTCCTCGTCTCTACAAGCACCACTCCTTTACATTATTCTTGCAATCTTTCATAAATTTTATATTAATTGCGTTTATAATACTAATATTGAAAGAATATGCTGTACTCGTGTACTTACACTTGTGATGATATAAATATTGTTATGAAATGCAAACAAAATTTGTTTCTGCCTTTCTAAGTTTTCTGACCGGGGCCTTGATTATATTTCCATTTTCACGTATAATTTACTATAAAAACTGGCAGATGAAAGTTCCATGAAATGAAATTAGATAGTTACAAGATAAGGTGGATCAAACACGTTCAATTAAAATCTTAAATCTTTAAAAAATACATGGTTCCTTCACCGCTAAGAAACATCGTCAACAAATTACTATCCTACTGCTACACTAAGATTAAGAATATGTGTGTGTATGTTTTCTCATGACATGTTCCTTCACCGTTTAATAATGTGGTAATGTGGCGCATAGAATCCGCCTACATGCTTGAAAAAATCGGAGCTTGTATTCAAACCTCAGAACTTTCATTCGAAAAACTAAGTTTTAATTCATTAATTTATCACTAACAATCACTTAAGTAGTAATTATTCCCGAAACTGCGTTTATCTTTTTTCGTTATAGGGATAACACTTATTCATACATCGTATTTTATATGTAGCGCTAATAAGTGTAAAGCAAATATCTTTATTTATCTCACATTTCTCAAACTATAAACACCCGTTATTAAAAAAAATGTGGTCTCTGAGGTATATGAAAATCTCTGATCGTTCTAAAGAAATCTTGCAAGTCACCAAAAAGATGAACGGTAGTATTATTATCATCAATCAAAAAGATTCCCCTGGTAATGTTTTTTATGTCATACATATTACCAACGTGCATGCGGAACACATGATTAGTCACTCAACTCCATCACATGGATAGGATCGGAGAGTTTAAAAGTTTTAAGGTGGTAAAATTTTTTTGGGGTTCGTCACCTTTATGTTTTCGTACACCATTTTAAAGAACATTGCAATGTCTGGCCGGAAACGAAACAAAAACGTGAAGTGTACGTTGCAATGTATGAGAAATAACGTAAACAATGACTGTTTTTAGGAAACAAGATTAACTCGTACTAAGGGTACTGAAGCTAATAAGACCTC